>CAUYRH010116499.1:0-17601 GCA_963574655.1 Perodicticus potto
ACATAAATGTCTTCATATAGTGATTAAAAGGCCATGAAGGCTATGTTAAATAGTTCAATGAGAATATTTCAGATTGTATATGAAGTCAGCACATTGTGCCCCATGATTGCACCAATGTACACAATTATGATTTAATAAAAAAAAAAAGAATGGAAGAAAAAGTATCCAATGTACTCAGCTCTAATATGAAGCTAATTTATAGCTTTCATATGAATGCTAAAACTCAATTATAGCACAAGAATACGGGGAAAAGGGCAAGGGAGGGGAAGGGAGGGGAGGAGAGAGGATGGGTGGAGGGAGGGCAATTGGCAGGATCACACCTATGGTGCATCTTAGAAGGGTACTGGTGAAACTTACTAAATGTAGAATATCAATGTCTTCATATAGTGAGTAAGAAAATGCCATGAAGGCTATGTTTAACAGTTCGATGAAAATATTTCAGCTTGTATATGAAGTCAGCACATTGTGCCCCATGATTGCACTAATGTACACATTTATGATGTAATAAAATTATATAAAAAAAATAAAAATGAAGTTCTTAAGAATTTCAACTTGATCAGATATGAAAGAATTTAAAAACTTTAAAGGTATATTGAGTAAAACCAGTCTTTTTTTTTTTTAAAGCAAAGTTTGTTATTACCAAAAATGATGTCCTTAGGTAAAAATAATAAAAACCCCATGCTGCTTAGATAATGCAGACGATTCTAGTTGCAGACAGATCTTGCTGAAGACGTCAAGGGCTGGCTTTTTGCAAAAGCCAGCCCTTGACGTCTTCAGCTCCAATCTTCTGTTCATTTCCTTTTGCTGGAATTTCATATTCATTTCTTCTTGCTGGACAACTGAACCTAAAAATTGTAGGGATGGTAAGCTGGCATTTATTCAGCCCCACCCTGCTCAGCCTGCAGAGCCGAACAATTCCCAGTTGGTGGATCAGCTGCTTTTGTCTTGTTGCCATCTCATGGTTTAGCGGGGTTTTTTGGTGTCTGTAATTGATACTGGAGGTTGAGGCAGCTGCTGGCCTTAGGTTTCCCCTCCTTGATTCTGTTTTTCTTCTTCATTGCTGTCCTCTCTGGGCTTTCTTTGGTGAAGAAGGCCCCTACAGAATTGTGGTCTATAATCCCAGTACATATTCTGTCTTACTGGTTTACCTTGCTCTCTTGCACCCTGGTTATCATTACATTCCATCACTTCTCCCTGCACAAAAAGGTTGGAATACTGTGGTTGATGCCTAATAAGATGGGAATCTTCCCCTGTGGGTAAAGCCAGTGTTCGGCCTGGCCTTCAGTAGCATTCTTAGATCCCTCATTCTTCACCGTCCCTTTTCCACAGTCTCCACATCCTACACTCTGAAGGTACTTCCTGGAGTTACTCTTCTTTAGGGCATTCTGGTGTACAAAACATCTTCCTTGGTGTCATTCCTGTTGATGAAACCTTATCTGTTTCTTACATTGAACTATTTTACTGTCACCCAGACCTTGGTTGTCATGACTTTGTCCCTGCTACAAGCCTTTAGGGCCACTACTCCGTGTGCTCCTGCTAGTGGTGCCAGGCTGGTGTTGGGGCAGCAGGTGGCTGCTGGGTCTTGTCTCGCCATTCATGATTGCTGTGCTGGCTACTCGAGCCAGCTGGGGCAGCTGCAGCTCCTCCCAACATGTGATGATAATTACCACCACGGAGGTGGTGGGCCTGCTCAGGGATATCTGGGGTCCGCTCTCTGCTCCTGCTACATATGGAACTCAGGATTACTGTCTTGAATCAGGGAGAATTTAAATAATACCAGATATTCAAATAAACATGGAAGAAAGGACCATATGAGGTAGGAGTATAAAATATTATCTGAATAACATCAATTAAAACATTTCTAATAAATGTTTTTAGACCCAAAAATCCCCTTGAATAATTAAGGTATAAAAGTCTTAATAATTTTGTTTTTATTACATCAATATGTGTATATACATACAAATAAAAGAAAGTTTTATAAGAAGGACATTTTGAATGAAAGATTATTATTTAAAAATGCATAATTAAATAAACCACTCTTACAAATTGATGAAGGGGTGCAAAGTTAGAACTAGAGTAAGGGCCCCAGAACTCTGGGAAGGAACAGGCTTAAATAAAATAATGAGAATAATCAGCCATTGTACCCTCATTTGCTTGATAATAGTCACTGTTGGCCTCTGCTTTCTTCTTTATCCTGGAGTAGTTTTTGAACTGTCTTCCAGGTTCTCCACTCCAGTGACTGGCCCACCCATACCAAGGAACTGACTCAACTCATCTTGGAACCTCCATCCAAAGTTCTGCATTCCAGTAAGTGACCCACCTACATAGCAGCCCATACCAAAGAACTAATGGTTCTGCCCCGAAATCAGCCAATCAGCAGACCCTGATTGCCCAATCTTTTGTCCATCCAACTGTCTTTAAAAATCTTGACACCCCTGCCAATTCTCATTGGGGCAGATTTGAAAAATTTCTCCCATCTCCTCACTTAGCACTATATGGAATTAACTCTTTATTTGCTGTAAACCCTGCTGTCTCTGGATGGGTTTTCTCTTGGCAGCAAGCAGATGAACCTGGCTGGGCAACAACATAATGGTAAAGTCTCATTTTCTTTAGGCTAAAGGAAAGCCTGCATACACCAAGGTCAGGAGGTGGAGCAGGGTTCTTTTTAAAATATTTATTTTAAAGAATTTATCAAATTGGAAAAAATAGAAGCTCAGGAGAGGATGATCTGACTAAAGAGCTACAATGGAATACTTTCTAAAAAGAGGGACTAACCTGATGTGAAAATCCATAACCAAAGTTTCCATAGGAGAATGTAAACTCCATCTCCAACCTGCAAATATACTAAACATGTGACAAATTTATTTTATTGTTTGATCTGAATGACATTTTAGTGGAGAAACAATAGCAAGTGGTATTTTTACTTCACAAATCTGTAGTCAGAAATGCCAAAGTATGAATCTCCTGATTTTAAATAGAAGCATTTAAAAAGGAACTCCTATAGAAGAATCTACTGAGTTCCTGAAATGTTAAAAACTTTTGTGTTAAGTAATATTATATGATTAAAATATCAACTTATAATTGTTAATAAAATTACACTAAGATACGGACATATATACATATATGTTCTTATACATGTATATATTTTTACAATTATTTACTCACATTCCTCTCACCTCCACTCCCATTTTCACATAAAATTTTGGGTTAGACAAGTAATTTCACTTCTCTGAACCACAGGCTGCTTATGTGTGAGAGGTAATGACTTCAAATATACATCATTCTGTTTTTTACCTTCTTGTCCCTGTTTTGGCCATTGGCAGGAACAGTCTCTCTGAATAGAAGGTCATAAACCATGCTAATAATTTTAAGTACTTGAAAAGAAATTAGAATAAGGACTGAAAAACAATCTTTAGAAACTCCCCAAGGAGAAAAAAATAATACTTCTTCAATTTAGCAAGTGAGGCTCCCAAGGCAATGCAGTCAAAGAAGCATCCAGAGAGGCATTTTACTTTCTCGCCCAGAGATTTCTAATTTTCTTTATCACCATTAAGCAGTAAGTTTGTAGCTTTAAAAAAAGAAAGGTGAGGGTGAAGATTTTTGTGAGCAAATATTGTACTTTTTATTTAATACTTTTCTAATTCAAACAGTGACTGATAGAGTAACAAAAAGAATAAAATGATGTAGGCTACAAACAGTATTAAAGTTACATGAACTGTTAGAAGTTATTACATGTACACAAGACTTAAGAAGTTTCAGTAAAGTTCTTACTGCATTTTTATTCAACATGTGAAATTCTTCAGTAAAGCACCCTTTCTAGAAAAAAGTAATAATAAAATTCTTAAATATAGAATAACCATGTACTTACCTGTATATTATTTAAACCATATTATAGTAAAAAGATCAGGTAATAATTTTTCAAATGTACCTTTGAATGTAATTGCTAAAATACAAACATATAAGGAATGTTCAGAAGAAAAAAATTAAAAGTCTAAGTAACAGAAATAAATGTTAATATTTACTTTTATGTTTTAAACAAAAATGTTCCTGCTAGTTATAGCTCCCTTTTTAAAAGTCATAGAGGAACTGCTAAACCCATGTTCTTTTTTTTTTTTTTCCTACTCTGTCACTCTGTCGCACTGAGTAGAGTACCATGGCATCATAGTTCATAGTAACCTCAAACTCTTTGGCTGAGCAGTCCCTTGCCTCAGCCTCCCGAGTAGCTGGGACTACAGGCATCTGCCACCACACCCAGCTAGTTTTTATATTTTTAGTAGAGATGGGGAGGCAGTCTCACTTTTGCTCAGGCTGGTCTCGAGCTCCTGAGCTTAGGTGATCACAGGCATGAAACACTATGCCCAGCCACCACAAACCCATTTGGAAGGGCATAAATTTACATGATAAGCTGACTCCTGATAGGACTGAGTACCTCTCTCATCTTTCAGGGACTGTTGAGATCCTTTAAAGTAGGGAAACCTTTGATATCCTTGGTCACCATCTATGGTCATCTCTGCTGTTTTATGAGTTATTCCACTAATCCAACATCCAATGGTTCCCTTTCTTCCCAGTATTTTCCACTACTCCCAATCCCGTAACTAACAAACATCCTTTCACTTCTCTGCTTTCCCTGAAACCTGGCTCACCAACTCAGGATACTGCTTCCCTTATAGATCCCTCAAGTGAAGGTGATCCTTCTCCAAAAGCCTAACTACCTCAAGGTCAAGAAGTGGAGTAGCATCCTCCACTCTACCCTCTGTTACTTCCAGATCATATTATTTCATGCAGGTATAAAAAGTTTTCCTCTTTTAAGACTTATGCTATCTAATGGTTTTATCGTCTTTCAGACATTCAGGTCACTAATCCTCATTTAGTGAAAACTCTGGCACCCAATTCACACATCCTCTGTATTCCCCTAAACATAGCACTCCATAAGGACTCCATAAGTGCTCCTATTTAACCCCCTTCTCTTATTCCTGGTGAGGCATTATAATGAGATAAATAACTTATGGGGGGTGGGTACAATGGCACCCATCACACAGAATTAACTTATTATATATGTTCCTCACGTAAAATCATAAAATTTCTCAGAAAATCCATGAATAACTGAAATTAATTTCCTCAATGATACTGTCAACAGGCTCACAATAGCTTCTTACTTTTATTTATTTATTTATTTATTTATTTATTTATTTATTTATTTATTTATTTTTAGCTTCTTACTCTTGATAGCCGCTCTGTTCTCAAAGAGGGAGTGAGGAAGTACCTCACTTTTCCAAGACTGCCTTTTATTTCTTCTCTTTTATAAACTACCTTTGTTTTGTTTGAAGAAATCAATAGGTTTGATTATTGTCCCTCACATATAATTCAACTTTTAACCATTCTTTTAACTACTGTAGATGTCTTTGAGTTCTTTCTAGAGGTCCTACTAAGATTTGCCCAATTGAGTATTTTCATTAGAGCCAATTAAAATACTCAGGTTGAGGCTCAGCACCTGTGGCTCAACAGCTAAGGCACCAGCCACGTACACCTGAGCTGGCGGGTTCAAATCCAGCCCAGGCCCACCAAACAATGAGGGCTGCAACCAAAAAATAGCCAGGGATTGTGGCAGGCGCCTGTAGTCCCAGCTACTTGAGAGGCAGAGGCAAGAGACTCGCTTGAACCCAGGAATTGGAGGTTGCTGTGAGCTGTGATGTCACAGCACTTTATCCAGGGTGACAGCTTGAGGCTCTGTCTTAAAAAAATAAATAAATAAATAAAATGCTCAGGTTTAATGTGCATCTCTTCTAAATCCACTGAGTTCTAGGCCTTCATTTAGTTCCTCCAGTGAGTTTCAATGTGCAGCAATGAGCTGTATGGCTCCTGTGCCCCAAATTTGGCTCTCTCTGCCTAAGGCAACCTACATGGCTAAGCTTGGGGTGGAGATGGGGAGAAGAGGCAGTAGAATTTTCCAAATGTATGGACATAGTGTGATTCTTTGAAGGCATTACTCTAATAATCTCTCATACCTCTGAATTTCTTATTGCCTTCCTCAAACGATTACAATGGCTATCAATCTTTCTAAATCTTGAATTTATTTCCTCATCTTAGGCTCCTCTGGTAAGAATCGTATAGCCATACTGCTAAACACAAATGATACTATACTTCAGCCCCTAATTAATAATCACATTCCCTTCTATTATCAATACAAGAACATTAAAAACTCCAATATACTCATACATATATGCCGTACTTAGAACCAAGGCCTTAACAATTTGCTGATGTTTCAGACTTCTCCCAAAGGTTCGAAAGAACCCAAGATGTATCGTGGATAGGAAGGAATAAAGAATTAATGATAGAAGTTACAAATCAATTATATTTTCATAAAGCTATGCATGACCCATTATGTGATTTGTTTAATTCAATTCAAGGTCTTTGTCCTCCATAATCAGGCCAATAAAATTTAATCAGTGGCTAATACTTGCTGCTAATACTAGGTATTGGTAATCATAACACATTTGTGTCCTCTCAACATATATTTAGTGGGATAAATGTTTGTAATCAGATGCCTTATTGTGCTTTCAAACACTACCTGTAGTTTGAGTTTGGTCCTAAGGTCTTCTAACTCATCCAGACCACTAGGTGCTATCAGTCCACATGAGAATTTTTGCGATGCCTACTTGTTCCAGAACTAAAAGAAGTGATCTATAATCAATCCCTGCATGTGGCCCAAATAGCAAATGATACACCTCAAGCTTTAGAGACCACATGAATCAGTATAAATTTGTTTTCAAGAATTATCCTAGATAATATGTACTGCTTTGACTGTTTACTATCCAGTTGTGGTGAAGTCTGTGCAGTAGCCTACATATCTTACTGTACTTAGGTAAACATTTTAGGAAAAGTGGAATGGTCAGTAAATTAAAGACCCTCATGAAAAGATGCTCAACATTCTGAGCTATTAGGGAAATTCAAATTCAAACCACAAAGAGATATTAAAACCACTACACATCTATTGGAGTGGCTAAAATAAAAAGACAAGACACTGTTTCAGGTAGGTGAGCCGAACCAAGTTCCTGCGGTGTGTGAGTGAGCCCAGGCCTGGTCCACTCTCCTGCTGCTTGTTTAGCACAGAGGACAAGGCAGCAGTGGAGCAGAGCAAGATGAGCAACTGCAACTTGTGGGTGAATGGGGAGAAAGCAGCCAAGGAAGTGAAGCTACTTCTACTCAGTGCGGGAGAATCAGGTAAAAGCACCATCGTGAAACAGATGAAAATCATTCACAAGGATGGCTATTCAGAGGAAGAATGTAAACAGTATAAAGTTGTTGTCCACAGCAATACTATACAGTCCATCATTGCAATCATAAGAGCTATGGCCCGGCTAAAGATTGACTTTGGGGAAGCTGCCAGAGCAGACGATGCCTGGCAATTATTTGTTTTAGCTGGCAGTGCTGAAGGAGTCATGACTCCATAACTAGCAGGAGTGATTAAACGGTTGTGGTGAGATGGTGGGCTGCAAGCTTGCTTCAGCAGATCTAGGGAATATCAACTCAATGGTTCTGCCTCATATTATCTAAATGATTCGGATAGAATATCCCAAACCAACTACATTCCAACTCAGCAAGATGTGCTTTGGACAAGAGTGAAGACAACAGGAATTGTGGAAATACATTTTACCTTCAAAGACCTATATTTCAAGGTGTTTGATGAAGGTGACCAAAGATCAGAACGAAAAAAGTGAATTCACTGTTTTAAGGGAATGACAGCAATTATCTTCTGTGTGGCCCTCGGTGATTATGACCATGTTCTGGCTGAGGATGAGGAAATGAATCGTATGCATGAAAGCATGAAACTGTTTGACAGCATTTGTAATAACAAATGGTTTACAGACACTTCAATCATTCTTTTCCTTAACAAGAAAGACCTTTTTGAGGAAAAAAAAAAAAAAGAGTCCTCTCACTATCTGTTATCCAGAATACACAGGGTCCAATATCCAATACATATGAAGAAGCACCTGCTTATATCCAATGTTTGAAGATCTGAACATAAGAAAAGATACCAAGGAGATCTACACTCACTTCACTTGTGCCACAGACACCAAGAATGTGCAGTTTGTTTTTGATGCTATTACAGATGTCATCATTAAAAACAACTTAAAGGAATGTGGACTTTATTGAAGAGTGTGGATGTGAATGAAAGATACTGCGTGTGGAGTGTTGAAACTAGACATCTTTTGCTGTCTCATGGGGCAGCTGAAAACTTGAATGGGACCAGGGAATGGCAGCAGCATGCAGAATCTTAGCAGTCTTTCGCACAATCCTCTGTATTAGGGAAATTTTAATTGACACAAGATGCTAAAGTCAGACATTGGAATTGGAACAGCTAGAAAGTGTGATTTGATCGTCAAGACATCACTTGGATTTCATAATCTCAAATGCTTAGGGCAGAAGTGAAGTTCAGATGCTGCATTCCAGAACTTCAGTATGTAGCTCACATTTTCCCCCTTCTTAACAAACCACCGGTGGTCATTTAAAAAAATTTTTTCATCAAGAGAATAACTTTACTAAATATTATTTCTTTGCAAAACAATCTTTAATAAAATACAAACAATCTTAACTATGCATACGATGTGACCATATCATCTTGAAAATAGTCCTCTTAGTAGGAACTCTTTGTTTTTAACTCTTGGTTGGTCAGAGTATGTTCCCATAAACATATGATTCTTATGATTCTTAAAATCCAGTTATTGGGATTACACTTCAAAATATAACTTTTGGATGAAATTTATGTTACTGTCTTATTCAAAGTACCATTAAAGTTTCTAAAAGGTAATTACATTGTTGAGTTCTGCAATAAGATCTTAGTTCTCTTTTTTCTTTAAGCTTGTAGTTGAAGGTTAACCTCATTTACGCTGATTACCAAATTACTAGGTACATGCTGATGTGGTGTGTGATAAAGTCAGCTTCTTGAATACAGACACATCCAGGGCAGCTGCCAATCAGAAATACAAACTGCTAAATTCCAAACAGAACCAGTGCCTTTGCTGCTACATATCTACTAAATTTGATTCTTGCTTTTTTTGTCTCAGGCAATAGGGAATTTGTACAAGGTCCACCTTGCTCTCCATCTTCATGGCCTTTTCCATTGGGAGACATCTAAAGTGTATTAACAGTGCATGCTTTTACTTTGTAAATGTGGTGCCAAATCCCTGTTTGCCATTGTTTTTGCTATAGCCATGTTAACTGTAGTAATCCTTAGTATGTTCTTTTGCTGAAACTGTTGGATCTTGGGACTTTTTTCCACTTTGTCACATGTACAGATTTTAATCAGTTATAGTTGGCAGCAGTATTAAAATGGTGAGTAAAGAGTCCACGTTTCCGGGTGGCACCTGTGGCTCAAAGGAGTAGGGCCCTGGCCCCATATACTGGAGGTGGCATATACAAAAAGAAACCCATCCCTGGCCAAAAACTGCAAAAAAATAAAAATAAAAAAGAGGCCAGGTTTCCTCCCATTTGTAACTAGTCTTTTCCGGAAATACTGTATTCTGTTTCTTTTTGCCCCTGCTGAATAGGTTTTGGCCTTTGGGTTTAGGTAGTAGGATTTCCTGAAGGTCTAGTCCTTTGGTGTAGTAGTATTGTTGAATCTTGGGTTTTATGTCACATCTGTATACAGGGGACATGCAGTCATAATCCGTTTTCCAGATCTACATTTTCTTGTGTGAAAAGCTATATTCCCTTTAGCCTGCAGGTCTTTTTGTAGAATGTACAGCAAATGTCATTAAATATTAAATAATCCATTGGGGAAAGGCAACTGAAGAGAGTGCATATTAAGCATTTCATATCAGTAGTTTGAGCAGTACCTTTTGGATCCAGTCTTTTTGTACTGGATTCTATTTCATCTTTTGATGTGACTCTTGCTGGGTAAAGAAAAAAAAACTGTTGGTGGTTATCAAAAAAAGCAAGCCACATTAGTTCAGTGTCTTTGTTAGTAGTTTTTTTTTTCTTATTCTTTTTGGAAATTCATACATGTAACTATGCAGGTGGCATAATTATTATCTAGCAGAATTTTCTTTAGGAGTGAGAAAACTTGACCTGAAAGAAAAAAATTGTCTTCTTCAGTTGGTGATTGACTCAATACCAACAAAGTAGATAGGGTTGATAGTTCTTATTCATTTTGAGTATATCTTTTCCTTATTGTTTTTCTGTAATATAGGAACATCTATAAATGAGAACTGGTGGAATATTGTTTTCAACTGTAGTCTTTTTATAGTCTGGGCTAATGGAATGGTGTTGATTATTTAAAATAACAAATAATCAAAAAAGCTAATTTTACTCTAAATGCATTTTGTATTTTTATTTGACTGTGTCTGATATGTTTGGTTTTTCTAGCCTTTCTGTTAATGAAAAGTAGTAATTCCCTACTTTTCTGCCTCTATACCATTTACATTTGTACTCTGTTTTCATGAAGATCACCCTTCACCTACCACCCCAAATAACTTATCTAAATGCACATTCCTTGAGGACACAGGTAGGCCATTGAAATCAATGGTTTTCAAATATAATTTAAGTAAAAATCACTTGGACCCATCTCTGAGATTGACTTGGGTGGGTGGGCTAGCAATGTATAATTTTTAAGAAGTGATTCTGCTTATCAGCCGGGCTTGTAAATCACTAATTTGTATTTCAAATAAAAAAGATCTTTTCTTACAAAATAAAAAATAAAAACTAATGACAACACCAAATGCTGGGGAGGATACTGAGAAACTGGGTCACTCATACGTTTCTGGTGGTAATGTACAACAGAACACCCACTCTGGAAAACAGTTTGGCAGTTTCTTTAAAAACTATATATGCAAATACAAACAACTCAGCAATTTATTCCAGAAATGAACACTTATGTTCAGACAAAATTCTCTACATAAATAGCAGATTTACTTATTGTAGCAGACCATATAGCTCATGGCAGGGAGAAGCGAGAGCTAAGCTCAGAACATTATGTAATCATAAGAAACACCAGTAACATCTCAGTAATATAACACCTTGGTGATAAGGGCATAGGGAAGAGATTCGGCTCTCCTAACACAAGAGCTCGCGAAACAAGAACATCAATGATTGACACCTACACCTACATCTACGCCTACACCTACATCTACACCTGTGGTGCAAGAAGCTGCAGGATTACATCCATAAGAAGCTGCAGGAGAAGGCAGTTGGGGAGTGTACATGCTATTCTTTCATGGACTCATTCACTCTGACTCTTTGTCTTCTCCTGCCCGTAGGGGATCTGCATGGCATCTCTCTACCAAGACTGCTAAGATTTATTCTCTCCCTCGAAGACTGTGTCTCTCTCTCTCCCTTTTGCTAAGGCAAACAGCCCTCAGGCACCTAAGAGTAATTGTTCCCAAGCAAGACAGCACAGCGATGGCATCAGGAACATAGATAAGCCAGGCCAGAGACCTGGCCAGTCCCAGGCCCTGACAAGTGGTACCCCAGATGGGACAGTGAACAGCCACTGAGAACTTACAATAACCAAAAACTAGAAAAACCCCAGGTGTCCTCCAATGGGTAAACAGTTAAATAAACTTTGGTACATTCATACCATGAAATGCTACTCAACAGCAACAAAATTGAATAAACTACCGATACATAAAACAACTTAGAAGACACTCCAGAGAATGATTCTGAGTTTAAAAAGCCAGTCCTAAAAGGTTATATGTGATTCTCTTTGTATCATATCCTTAAAATAATAAAATTATAGAAATGAAGAATATACTAGTTCTTTCCAAGGGTTAAGAGTGTGTGTGTGTGTGTATGATAATAGTGGGTATAGCTATAAAAGGGCAACATGAGGGATGGAAATATTCTGTATATTGGCCATATCAATGTCAATATCCTGGTTTTAATATTCAACTATAATTCTACAAGATGCTACCATCTGGGGAAACTGAGTAAAAAGCACACAACATCTCTGTATTATTCCTTTCAACTGCATGTGAATCTATAATTATTTGAAAATAACACTTTAAAAAAGTTTAGACTCCCTGATTCCTGGCTTTGCAGGAGGCTACAGCCAGGCCTGTGCTGGAACCATGTTTTGCAACCAGTATGAGAACGATGTTATAGTTTGGAGCCCTCAGGGCAGGATTCATCAAATTGAATATGCAATGGAAGCTGTTAAACCAGGTTCTCCCACAGTCTGTCTGAAGTCAAAACCCATGCAGTGTTAGTAGTGTTGAAAAGGGCACAGGCAGAACTTGCAGCTCATCAGAAAAAAATTCTCCACACTGACAACCATATTGGTATCTTAATTGTGGGGCTTACTGCTGATGCTAGATTGTGTGATTTTATGCACCAGGAGTGTTTGGATTCCAGATTGTATTTGGCAGACCACTGCCTGTGCCTCATCTTGTATCTCTAATTGGAAGCAAGACCCACATACCAACACAACAATATGGCTGGAGACCATATGGTGTTGGGCTACTTATTGCTGGTTATGATGATATGGGCCCTGACATTTTCCAAACTTGTCCATCTGCTAACTATTTTGACTGCCAAGCTATGTTCATTAGAGCCTGTTCTCAATCAGCTCGTACTTACTTAGAGGGACATATGTCTGAATTTATGGAGTGCATTCTAAATGAACTGGTTAAACATGGTATGCATGCCTTAAGAGAGACACTTCCTGAAGAGCAGGACCTAACTACAAAGAATGCTTCCGTTGGAACTGTTGGCAAAGACGTGGAGTTTACAATCTATGATGATGAAGATGATGTGTCTCCATTCTTGGAAGGTCTTGAAGTAAGGCCTCAGAGAAAGGCACAGCTTGCTCAACCTGCTAATGAAACTGCAGAAAAAGCTGATGAACCGATGGAACATTAAGTGATAAACCACTCTATATGTGTATTATCAAATATGTAAAAATACAGGACATATACTGATGACAATAATCTATACTTTGAACCAAAATTTATAGGAGAGTGGAATGGTATGTTTTAGGAATCAGTCCCACATGTAAGTTTTTTCCAAACAACCTCACTGACACTATAATGGTGTGCATTTCTATTTGAGAGGGTCTATATAATCATTTTCTAGAAAGTGTAGGTGTCTCATACTAATGTTTTTATATGAAGAAAATAGTATCTTTGAGATTTTAAAGATAAGTATGGAATAAAATTGTTTCACCTCCTGGAAAAAAAAAGTTTACTTGGCTTTTTAAGGTGAGTCAAACTGATTCATAGACCTTTTCTCCCATTAAACCTGGTTCACTAGGACTAGATACAAAGTGGGTGCAAAAATATTTATTATTGTCTTTATTATGATCTCATAATTTTTATGTTCCTCTACTGTCTTGTATCTAGATTCTTAAATATTATTGTGTGGCCATCACTCAAAGCCAAGTCAAACAAATGAAATCAGATTAAAAAAAATATGGACGTTCTTATGGTCAGCTTTGTACTTCTGGGAGCTGAGTTTTGACCACAAAGGAAAACTGAAAAATTCTAATAAGGAAAATTATGTGATCCTTTTTTATAGAAACTATAGCACTGATAAATGTTACACAGGGACAGCATATCTTAACATGAAGTTAAAATCATAAGGCTTTTCTTGAAAATTCATAAATAACCAAAATTACTTTCCCTGATGACTGTTTTTAGTAAATTATACGGTCACTTTACCTATGACATAGTAATTCCATAATCTAGAAACATGTTCAAAAAAATGCCCTGCAGCAATATTCACAACAGTAAGAAATTGAAGTTTCTGAGCAGATTGGATGTCAGCAATATGGAAGAATAGGAGGCTCCTTACTATCTTTCCTCTCACAGACACATCAGTAAACACAATCAATTCTGTTCAAGAGAAAAGCAGAATCTAATCAAAAAACTTCTATATACAGGATGATTGAGAAAATATCTACATCAGAATAGGTAGAAAAAGCAGAAATACATTTGTACACAAATCCTACCCTGAGCACAGGCCCTTATACTCAAGAAGGAAACCCCAACTCCTACCTTTTTCCCAAAGGATAAGAAACTTGTACCATATGGATTTAAATCATAATCCCAAAAGACACCATCCCAAATTCTATAATCACAAATGTTGAAATCCAAAAGTTAAAAATCTCCAAAGTCTAAATACCTAAAGGATTAAAATCCCCCAAATCACAATCACAGGGTAGTGGCATCAAGTTAGGCAAAGCTACTACCTTTTTATTGTCTTATTATTAACCTGGAAATTAAGTATGGTTTAAGAAGATGCCTATGGATCTCAAGCTGATGAGGGGTTGTCCATCAGGGTATTTTGAATGACTTAGCAGTTATAAAGCTGGGTACACACAATTACCAATCACAGTAACATGCATTTATACATTTCCCTTTTGATCTATTTACTTGTGAATATGGCTTGTCTGCTCAAAACTGGTTTACTTGAATGACTGTCTTTAGTATACGTGAGGTGTTTATGATTACAAAAATGTGTATGTTATTATTGTCTATTTTATTGTGTTAATTGACCTATTAAGTGTTCTGTTTTTATTTATTTGTCAAATAAATTTCCTTTTAAAAGGCAAATAAATATCTTTTAAGGAAACTTATTATTTTTTACAGAATTATATTTTCGAGATTTTGATCTTTTGGGATTTCAACATTTGGGATTAAGGCATTTAGGATTGTGTCTTTTGAAATTATGATTGGCTCCTATACTACACATACAGTGCCCAACATTTTTTTTTTTTTTTAGAGACAGAGTCTCATTTTGTTGCCCTCGGTAGAGTGCTGTGACATCACAGCTCAAAGCAACCTCGAACTCCTGGGCTTAAGCAATTCTCCTGCCTCAGCCTCCCAAGTACTGGGACTACAGGTGCCCACCACAATGCCTGGCTATTTTTTGTTGCAGTTTGGCTGGGGCCAGGTTCAAACCTGCCACACTTGGTATATGGGGCCGGTGCCCTACTCACTGAGCCCCAGTGCCCAACTTTTACAGTCCCTGCTAGATGACTTAGGCCTTAAACCAATGTGCTTGAGGAATATTAGAAACAGGGAATAAAAATAAAAAACAGAGAGAGAGAGAAAGAGAAAGAGAGAGCATTAGAGTACAAAAAACAAACATGTAAGCACTCCCAGAAGCCACAGCCTCTGGGCTCAGCCCAGCTACTTCCCCTGACAGAGGTTTGGCCATATGTGATTTCCAGCAGTTCCCTATAGTTCTAATCTCTGAGAAGATACAATCTGGAAGACTGAAAAGCAAATAAAGAATAAATCTCCTGGATCCTAAATGGCAAGAACAGCACCTCCTATACCTCTCCCAACCTCAGCTTGCCCCAGACATCATTTTAGCTCTACTATCTCTCCATGGAAAGAAATTGAAAGCCTATGCCACCAAGAATAGGAAGGATGGCACTCCCTCCACCTTCCCTGGCTTGCTCCTGAAATAAATTTCTATACTGTCTCATTACAGAGAGAATGAAAGAGCTCTCCTTGCCTGAAAGGGAAAGATACACTCCTTGAGCCTTCTTCACTGTCTTGCTATAGCAGTAACTCCAGATAAGAAGTTGTCCTCTGCTAGGAGGATGTGAAATTTCTGCTTGTTCAAATAGGAGAATGGGCACTCCTTGCAACTTCCCTCCATGGCTTGCTCCAGCAATAAATCCATCGCCGCAGACTCTCCCTGAAAAAACTTTTTGCATGCATTGAGCACCTCAACTTTAATAGCCATCATCTAAGAGACTGGCTCTGGGAATTGACTAAGGTTTATACCCTGAGTCTCTGAAACCAGAGAAGACAAAAAGGTGACTTCTAAATGTTCAAACTTTCAGAAACTATCTCCCAGGTACGCAGTCTAAGTACAGATCATCTGCCTCAAACCTTGTTCTTGGTGTAGGGAGAATGAGTGAAAGATAAACTTTGGCTTTGAGCACCTCTACAAGGAAAAAAGTAATTGGAACACACATCTAATAGCCCAACCTCTCCAGTGTCATCCCAAGGGACTGGATTCTAGCTGACCTTTATCAAAGCAATATCATAACTTGACATGCTCTAATTTCTTGGGGACCAATAAGAACAAAGATAGCAGGTTGAAAAAACTACAAATAATTTAGAGGCATCTAGAATTTCTGGTCAGACAGACTAAACATTTATTTAGTGTGCATATACCAACACAGATGATCAAGGAAATTGAAGAAACAGGGAAATATTTTCCAAATAAAAGAATAAGATAAATTGCCAGTGCTTCCTAATGAAATGATGATATAGGATGTCCATAAAAATCTTGTGGAATTACTATGTTAAACTATTTTAAATTGCACATGAACTTTATGTCCACCCTGTATATGATACAGAGAATCAAAACCACAGGCATAAAGATGCTCACCAAAATAAGAATAATGCATGAACAAACTAAGAATATCAACAAAGTGATCAAAAATATTAAAAAGTACCAGCGTATGAAACTAAGAATACAATAACTAAACTTAAAAATTCAATTGGTGGGGGTATGGTGGGGGGGTGAGTTGACAGCAAGACCAGATCAAGCAGAAGAAAGTATCAGTAAACTTGAAAACAGGTCGTTAGGAATTATCCAATTTAAGAAACAAAAAGAAAAAACTGAAAAAGCCAAAGGGGCTTAGGGGACACCATCAAGTAGAATAATTCATGCATTGCTGGAGTACCAGAAAGAGGGAACAGAGAGGGAGGGAGAGGGAGAGAGGAGAAAGGAGAGAAAGAGAGAGAATGTACTCAAAGAACTTACGATAGACAACTTCCAAAATCTGAGGAAGGAAATATAAATCCAGACCTGGAAGCTCAACAAACACCTAACTGAATAAATTTAAAGAAATACATACCTAGATAAATTATAAATAAATTGTCAAAAGCTAGAGACAAAGAGAGAATATTGAAAGTTGCAAGGCAAAAGTAACATGTTACAAATCTAAGGGCTCCATGAGAGTATTGGGAAATTTTTCAAAAAAAACCCCTGCATGCCAGAAAGGAAAGGGATGATATATTAGGAAACAAGAAAGAAAAATAAAAAAACCCTTCCAACCACGAATACTATACCCAGCAAACCTATCCTACAAAAATGAAGAAGAGAATGAAAAAAAACAACTTTCTCAGACAAAAAAAGAAAAAACTGAGGGAATTTCTTACCATTAGACTTGCTTCAAAAGAAATGCTAAAAGGAGTTCTTCAAGTAAAAAATCATTAATTAGCAACATGAAAATACATGAAGATATAAAACTCACTAGTAAAAGTATATAGTCAAATCCAAAACATTCTTATACTATACTGGTGGTATAAAATGAAGTATATCTCTAGTATAAAGGCTGAAAGAGAAAACTATTAAAATAACTATAGGTACAATGATCTATTAAGAGATGCAGTTTATGAAACACAAAATGTGTCATCAAAAACAAATTATAGGGCAGCGCCTGTGGCTCAGCGAGTAGGGCGCCGGCCCCATATACCGAGGGTGGTGGGTTCAAACCCGGCCCCGGCCGAATTGCATCAAAAATCAGCTGGGCGTTGTGGCGGGCGCCTGTAATCCCAGCTACCTGGGAGGCTGAGGCAGGAGAATCCCTCAAGCCTAAGGGGTGGAGGTTGCTGTGAGCTGTGACTCCACCGCACTCCA
>CAUYRH010116505.1:0-15304 GCA_963574655.1 Perodicticus potto
CTTATTGTGCAATAAATGGGTTGTAGCCTTCGTTTGAAAGATATAAATTTGCTTCATATGAGGGGTGTATACATTGGATACTTTTTCTTCCATTCTAGAAATACTTTGCTAAGGAGAAAATGTTCCAGCTCCATCCACATAAATATGAAAGAGGAAAAGTCACCATCTTTCTTTAAGGCTGAATAATATTCCATGGTATACATGTACCAAAGTTTATTGATCCATTCGTGTATCATTGGGCTCTTGGGCTTCTTCTATGACTTAGCAATTATGAATTGGGCTGCAATAAACAATCTGGTGCAGATATCTTTGTTGTAATGTGTTTTTTGGTCATCTGGGTATATACCAAGTAAAGGAATTATAGGGTCAAATGGCAAGTCTATTTTTAGATCTCTGAGTATTCTCGAAAAATGGATTCTTTTTGACAATCGCAAGCATTCAGCACGAGGGTTTGGGTAAAGTCGAAGTTCCAGTGCTGAAACATGGTCCCAAACTGAATATTCATAAAATAAAAAAAAAAGTGACTGGTGTCTGGTGGTCCAGTACTGGGATTATCCACTGCCACTTCACGAAACTGGTCAATGGATTACTGCGGCTGTCTGCTGCAACCAACTGGATTAAATGCTTGTGATTACTCAGCTGATATCGGTCAACAGAGACAGGCCAATCCTCTTGCAAGATAAGGTTCAACCACATGTCATACAAACGGACGCTGCTCGAACTACAGAAGCAGGACTTGGAAACTCTGTCAGCACTGCATTCACCAGATCTCACGCCAACCAACTACCCCTTCTAGGCTTTGAAACACTTCTTGCAAGGAAAAATACTCTGTTGGTATACAGAAGTTAACTTTAAGGCTGCAAA
This sequence comes from Perodicticus potto, assembly GCA_963574655.1. Taxonomy (NCBI): domain Eukaryota; kingdom Metazoa; phylum Chordata; class Mammalia; order Primates; family Lorisidae; genus Perodicticus; species Perodicticus potto. The sequence continues at coordinate 865 of CAUYRH010116505.1, forward strand.
ACTGTGTCAGAAGTTTAGGTGTATACTTTGATTAAGTGTACTACTGCTTATTTGAGATACTAAAGTTTCCTAAGTTAAACTTTTATTCTAAATTAGATATTTCATATTAATGACCAAATAGTACCCACAGGGCCAAGCACAGGGCATGTTTGCTGAATGAACAAATGTGACCCACCAACTGCATCCTCGTGGAATGGGATGAATGTGACAGGTCACCTGTGGAGGGGCCTGGGCTGACTGCTGTTGGGGTGAACGAGGTGTCTCGGCTCCCTGTTGTGTCATTCCTACTGAGGGTGGAATGCTGATAGCCTTCCCAGGAAAAGAACATGTTCCCTGATGTTACTTAGGGGAGAAGGGGCCTGGGAGCTCTTAGAGTCGTAGAAGCCTGACTGAGCAGGTTGGCCAGTGGGGCTTCCAGGAACAGGCTCGAGCACTGGGAGGGAAACGAAGGAAAGAGACCCGTGGGCAGCCCAAGGCCTGCTGTCAGGCGAGTGTGCGGGAGCTGGGCGTGGATCTGTGGATGCTTTTGGAAACTCCAATCTTCCCACACCTCTGGCCACGGGTTCTAGGAAAACAGCTACTTGTGCAAAACCAGAAAGAGCTAAGAGACGCGGTGCCGGCTGAGCGTAACACAGAGGGAGGAAGTGCCCACCATGGCTCAGACAGCTTAGAGGGGGCACACCTGGGCCTAGTGGTGTTCCTGGAGTGGTCTGTGGGGCTCTCAGGAATTCCTGGTGTTCTGCTCTATCACCAAGCAATATGCCCTCCTGTCAGGGCAGCCTCTGCCTGGGAGTCAGAAGGCTCGGGATGAAAGGGAACCTTCTGGAGAAGAGGATGGAATTTCTATAAGAGATCTGGGCACAGTGATGGGGCATAAGCAATGAAGCAAGGGGCCGCCCTGGCCCATATGAGTCTCTGCATGAACCAGAGAGATGGTGCCCTGGACAGATTGCTCCTAGCTGGTGACTGTCACCGGGCCTGGGCCTGGGGGCATGCAGGCAGCCCCGACCCCCTCGGGCCAGTTTGGATGATGCCTGGTGGGCCCTCTTGTAAAGGCAGGATGGAAGTGGGAGTGGGGTGCTGGTTGTACACTTTCATCAGTAGGATCCTACTGTTCCAGCAGAACAGCAATTTTATAATTCAAAGTTCTTTCTAAGTTATTGCATCCTGTTGGGAATCAGGCAGAATGGCTATTATGTGGGGAGTCCTTGGCTCTGCCTGGCTTAGCCTGCAGGAGCCTTCTAGAGCTTTCCAAGGCAGGGTGCGCTGAGTACAAGGTCATATGCTCATACTTCTCACACCCCCAGACAGGCAACCCGCTGTGGCACCCTGCCACTAGGTGAGTTGGCCTCCAAGAGCCCAGAGGTCTAGGGAGAGAAGGACCTCAGAAGACCCGTGATCAGGGTGAGACACAGCTGCAGCAAGTGTGTGCCCAGGCAGGTGACAGCATATGGGCACTTCCCATGGGTGCAAGCCCCAGGCAGGTTGTGCTTTGCACCCTCAGGGGCACACTGGGCATTGAGCATTCTACATTTGTATAGTGAAATCACGGTGAAGCCCTGGCCCCACTGTGACAGTTTTTGGAGAGAGCACTGTTAGGGAGCTAACTGCCTTAATCTGAAAGGACTAGCAGTGCTCTCCCCCCACCCCTACCCCGCAGAGATGGACCAGGTGAGGACACAGCACAAAGGTGACCATCAGCAAGCCAGAAATCGAAGTCTCACAGACACCTTGATCTTGGACTCCCAGCCTCCAGAGCTGTGAAAAAATAACTTTCTGTTGTTTAAGCCGCCCAATCTGCGGTATTTTGTTAAGGCAATCTGAGCCAACCAGTATTATCGCTGCTCTCCAGCAGATGATGGTAAAGGAAAGGGCACTTTTCTCTAACTGGCCCAGACTACTGGGACTAGGTACGGACGATGTTCTGTGGGTTTTATAGCGAGGGGTTCTCCCTCACAGCCTCAGCACCCAAATGCAAGGTTGGGGTTTCTCACGCTTGCCTTCACCTTTCGTCGAAGTGTACCACCTTACATGGTTAACTGCCCCATCAGTACCACCACGACGGGTAGAGCTCTCTTGGCCGTAACGTTATGGTAGAGAGCATCCGTCGTCAGGCAAGGCTGCCTTACAAGGCACAATTTTAGCCTGAGAGGAGCAGGCTTGAGTATTCCTCCACCCAACAAGAATGTAGGGAAGAGGGGTGAGGAGCACAGCTCAGAAGGGAAGAGGCATGAAGAGAGAGACAGGAGGAAGAGAGGGGGTGTAGAGAGAAGGGGGAGAGGCCAGCAGGGAGCTTTCTGAGGAACGGCCCTCCCCTAGCCCCCAGGACTTCCAGGGCAGTAAGGGTAGGGCAGGAGGATTGCTTGAGGCCAGGAGTTTAAGACTAGCCTAGGTAATAAAGCAAGACCTACAACAAATAAAAAAAATTAGCCAGGCATAGTGGCATAGGCCTGTAGTTGTAGCTACCCAGGAGGCTGAGGCAGGAGGACCGCCTGAGCCCAGGCATCCGAGGTTATGGGAAGCTAGGATCAGGCCACTACGCCAGCCTATGTGACAGAGTCCCTATTTTTTAAAAAACAAAACGAGAAAAAAATAAATGAACAAACAAAATGCCTGCTTAGCCCACCATGCAGAGCTGTGCTGAGCACTGCAAAAGATCACAGCATTCCAGAATTTCAGGAGGGACTATAGTGCCACCGTTCCTCCCCACCGGTCATCAAGTTTGAGGTTAATTTCTTGGCTTCTGTGAGGCACAGGATCTGGGATTCATTCCCTAATCCAAGGACTTCCTATGCAGTAGTTACCCACTGGCTAGTCCCTCTGGGTCACTGACAAGCGTCAGGCCACTGAGTCTAACTCCCTGGTGCTCAGAACTGAGCAGCACTGGCCCCCCTGTCTGTCCATGTTAACCTGTGGGGCACTCAGAGCTCCTTGGCAAGGTTGCTGAGAGCCACCTGTTCTGGATGCACGGGTCACTCTGCAAGTGGCTAACTGGGATCCCACTTTCTGCCCTGGCAACTTCTGTTTCTGACTATGGAAAGCCTTTCTTGGCCTCCCATGAGAGCACCGTGAACCACCATGTGCACAAGGGGCAGAGCAAGTGGGAGAGGATGACGTGGACTGTCATCTTCTGACGCCCCTCCCGCATCCCCTCCTGACAGCTCTGGGAGGGGGTCTGCTCCGACCCTCAGGGCCTCGGCCAGCTCTAGTCTTCCAAGGGCCAGCTGGAGTGAGGGGTTGAGCCAACAGAAGGATGCGCCGGACCATCACAGGTTCAAGTCTTGGTTTCGGCCCTGGTAGCTGAGTGACGGGGCTCCCCGTTCCTGGCAGGCTCACGTGAACTAAGATCAACCGAAGTGCCAGCATGGGGTATTCTGGAAGTTCAGCAACCCCTCATGTGCCCCAACCCCTTATGTACTCCTTCTCTAGTCAAGATTTCCCCAAAGCAGTCAAGATATGGCTACGAGGGGTGGCGCCTGTGGCTCAGCGAGTAGGGCGCCGCCCCCCCCCCACCCCGTATGCCGAAGGTGGCGGGTTCAAACCCAGCCTCCACCGAAATGCAAAACAAAAAAATAGCTGGGCGTTGTGGCGGGCGCCTGTGGTCCCAGCTACTTGGGAGGCTGAGGAAAGAGAATTGCCTAAGCCCAGGAGTTGGAGGTTACTGGGAGCTGTGTGATGCCACAGCACTCTATTAAGGGTGAAAAAGTGAGACTCGGTCTTCCCCCCCACCTAAAAAAAAAAAAAAGATATGGCTACGAGAGCCAGTCCGCCCCCTCGAATCAGTGGTTAGTAAATAAAGATGGGTTTGCATTGTTTGAGCATAATGTGCATGAATTTTAGCTGATCTAAATCATTGTTAATACTTCAGTCACTGAGGATAGATTTTTAAATGTCAGAAAGATGTGATTAAGTGACTGTCCACTTAAATGGCATGACCAGCATGTTGCGTGGTGCACAGACCTGTCACATTACCTGCACTTTCCACGTCAGCACTTGGCTTCTACCCAGCTATGGGGTGGCAGGAATCTCTGTCCACCACCCAGGCTGTGAATTAAACATAACCTGACCCTCCTATGTCTAAACCCGATTTCTGTCTGGAGTCCTTACTCCGCTCTGTCACTTCAGCACACCAAAGTCCACCACCCCTCTGCTGGGGGCCCAGCATTGCCACAGGCCCACCCTTGCATTAGCAAGACCACCTCGCTCTGGGTGCTGCTGGTTTGCCAGCCTGGCCTCTGTCCAGCTTTTTCAAATCCCCTCTTAAGCGGCCCCTGGTCACCTGTGGACTCATCCCAGGCCCATCTGCACACACGGACCTCCTCACTGTAGGGTTCTTCCCTGGAGCTCTGCCCAGGACGGGGCCCTGGTGGTCTCCAGCTCCCACCAGCAAACCTCGAGCTCTCTCTCCAGGTAGCATGGCACTCCCCTGTCCTCTCCAGAGTCAAGTGTGCTTTGGACTTGCTTTGGCCAAAGCAAAGTGAGGGAAAGTGACCAGGGGCATCTCTTGGCGGAAGCTTGCAGAGACTGAGCGAGATTTCCTCTGCTGCGGAGATGCTTTGACCTGTGCCTGCCTTGTCAGCCATGTGGGTGGTGAGGACCCAGGGCGGAGCGTCCTCCAGCCCGCTGTGAGTGTGGAGTGACCGTGAGCGCGTCATCTCATTTTGTTAAGCTGCCGTTATGTGGGGGGATGTTGCTACAGTCCAGCCCACCCTCCTGACTGTTGCAGGCACGTGTCTCCTCAACTTGATCTTCCAGACCAACCCGAGCTCTAACGTGCACCCTGCTCAGCGGAGACCCTCCCCTCAGAGGCTCCTGCCCTCCTGCCAGGAGAGTTTGCTTTGCTGCCGGCCTGCTTCTTGCCATCAGTTCTCCCTCTCTGGCCTGGTGTCCGCCCCCACAAGGCCAGATTTTGACTCCATTTCTCCACTGTCCTGTTGTCCTTTTCTTTTCTTTTTTGTTTTGTAGAGACAGAGTCCCACTTTGTCGCCCTGGGTAGAGTGCTGTGGCATCACACAGCTCACAGCAACCTCCAACTCCTGGGCTTAGGCGATTCTCTTGCCTCAGCCTCCCGAGTAGCTGGGACTACAGGCACCCACCACAACACCCGGCTATTTTTTTGTTTTGCAGTTTGGCCGAGGCAGGGTTTGAACCCACCACCTTCAGTATATGGGACTGGCGCCCTACTCCATGAGCCACAGGTGCCGCCCATCCTGTTGTCCTTTTCTGAAGGAACAAGTACAAGCTGAGGGGAAGGAGGGGAAGGAAAAAAATGTGAGGGGCAACAGTGGGATGGAGAATGGGGTGGAGGGCTGGATGGTAGCCCCCAAGACGCTCATGTCCTAATGAGCAGGACCTGTGAATATGTCACCTCACACAGTGAAAGGAAACTTTCAGATGCGACTAGACCAAGGATTTTGAGATGGGAGATTATATTGTGGACTATCTGAATGGGCCCAGAGCAATCACCGGTCCCATCAGAGGGGGAGGCGGGAATAGCGGTGTCAGAAGAGGTGTGACAACGGGCTCAAGGTCTCCACCGTGGGCTTTGAGGATGCAAGAGGGGGCAACACGCCAAGGGACACAGCAGCCAACAGGCTGGTAAAGGCAAGGACACAGGTCCCCTCAGGAGCCTGCAGAGGGAGCACAGCCGTGCAGCCACCTGCACTTAGCCATGAGACCGCTGTTGGGCTTCTAAGCTGCAGAACTGTAGGGGATACATCTGTGGGGTGCAGGCTGCCAAGTGTGTGGTCTTTGTAACAGCAGCAACAGGAAACTGGCACTCCTGGTTCCTAGTGTCGTCCTGTCCGGACTGGGCCAAGTGGGGTCACCACGGTTGCCTAAGGTGAACCCTTTGTCCACTCCCCTGTTGGCGTCACACAAGTCTGGCTGTGGTTCACCCAGGCTCTGCTCCTGCCATGCCACCTCCTTCATCGTTCTTGGATTTCTCCTCCTGGCATGCCAGCCCTCTGGACCTCAGGACCTTCTTCAGACTGAGGATTTGGCTTCTGCTTCCTCTCCTGGGGGCACCCGCGTCTCTGCTCCCTCCTTTGGTTCCAGCACACCAGCCACTCTAGGAGAGGCCTGTCTGCCACCTGCCCCAAGGGGACTGCTGCCTACTCGGGTGGCTGTACTGGTCTCTGCCATTTTCTACCTATGGGACCATTCAAACCCTATCAGAACCAGCCTTCGACAGAGCTGGGAAGCCAGGTGCCAGCTTTGTCTTTCTGCACACGTCTAAGAGTGCGTTTTTCAATAGGGTAGGCACTACCGCTTGTGACTACGTATGTTTAAATTTAAATTAATGAATAGTAAAAATTCAGTTAGTGCATCTCACTAGCCACATTTCAGGAGCCATGTGGGGCTGGCGACTACTGTACTGGATGGCACCGATGTGAACATTCCTGTCACCACAGAAAGCTCTGTAGGGCGGCTCTGCTCGAAGACATTCTTGTCTTGCCTCAATCTCCTTAAAGCCCTGCCCATCTTAGAGAAAGGAGCCCTGTTCACGGTTCCCTGTGGGGCTCAGGAGGCTGCAGTCTTTGTATTCTCTCTTCTTTGAGGATTTGTATTTTCTGCCTCCTCTCAGTTTAGGGAGTGACTATCCAATCAGTAGGACAGAGCCATGGGCCTCAGCACCCACTTCTTTCTTCCTTGGAGCATCTTCTCAACAGCAGAGATTTGCAAGCTTAAACTGCATTTCCCAGAATCCTTTGCAGTGTTGTACCCAGGCTCCTGGATACAAACGAGAAAACCAGTGTCCAGCCTCGTGCCTCACAGTGTTGAGAGGTGGTTGCAGGTGGATTTGGCATGCTAATGACCAGCACAAGCTTCATCAACCAAAAGGCAACCATCTCCATGACCTAGTATTTAGGCCATATGGGCGGCAGCGGCTCCCTACCCCCAGCTTCCTGATCCCAGGGTTGTAGCTGTGATGTGTTTTTGGCGTTAATTGCCTATTCCTCAGTGTTCTGGTAGTCATTCCTGGAGACCTAGGCTAGAATTTTTCCCTTTGTCCCCTCCCTATATTAATTAATTCCCTATAATAAATTCCTTCCAGCTTAAAATACCTAGTGAGGTTTCTGTTCCCTGTGCTAAATCCTGACTAGCATGGAGCCAGAGAACAACAGGAACAGATGAATGCTAAGTAAGAGCAACTGTCTGGGCATTTCGAAAATATGAATTGCAGAGTTGTTCCAAATCACACCTGCCTTCTTATTATGTAATGGTTTTTATACTCCAGCTGTTCAGAATTCTTGAACCTCAGAATAAAGGGTTCAAGGAGCCTAGACAATTTCACATACCATAGCTGGCTAAAACAATTTTTTTTAGGCTAGATTAAAAAAATAAGAGTTATAAGTTCGAACATTAGCTGTAAGAGATGATTAAACTGTCAGAGGTACACAAAATCAGCCATATAAAACTATGAAACACAAGTCACAGTTACATTTGTTCTGCAGATGTGGAAAAAGCATGTTTTTTCAGCAAAGTTTTAAAAAAGTAAAGAAGATGAAAATAACAACACCCTGACAAAAAAGACAGTGAGGGCTTATGGTCTGACGTGTCTCCTGCCACCTCCGCCCCGCCCATGCCCTGGTGACTGGTCCATACAATCTCATGTACTCAAGCTTAAGGATGCATGGCCGTGCTTGCCAGACCCACAGTGCCTGCTCTCCATCCCTGACTCAATAATTCCAGCACAGTACATCATGGCTTCTTCCCAAGGAGTAGCAATGATTTGAAAATCATGTCCCGAGAAGCTAATGCTTATCTCCTTAGAAATCTCCTCATAGCAAGACTTGCCAAGAACCTGGGCCCATCGGTCTCTCTTCTTTATCAAGTATTTATTGGGCAAGTATTTATGGGTTGAATTGCATCCCCTGCCCCCACCAAAGATTTGCTGAAGTCCTAACCCCCGATAGCTTAGAATGTGATCTCATTTGAACATAGGGTCATTGCAGATGTAGTTAGTTCAGATGAGGTCATAATCTTAATGTGGGTCTTTAACCCAATTTGACAGGTGTCCTCATAAGAAGAGAGCCATGTAAAGACAGACACAGAGGCAGAAGGCCAAGATCGAGGCTGTGAGCCATGGAATGCCAAAGATTGCTGGCCATACCAGAAGCTAGGAAGAGGCCAAGAAGGAGTGTCTTACAGGTTCAGGGGGAGCTTTACCCTTCTGGCACCTTGATTTCAGACATTTGAGCTTTCAGAACTGTGATACGGTAATTTCTGTTATTTTAAGCCAATAATTTATGGTGCCTTCTTATGGCAGCCTGGGAACTAGCACGGGCACTGTGGGTGCATAGGGGAAGGGAACAAGTGTGGTCTCCGTCCTTGCAAGGCATGAGCTCACAGCCTTTCCCAGCGTCCCCACCTCTCTCAGGGCTTCCTTCCTCCTTTCTTTCATGGCCTCCTTTCTCAGCCTCTTGGGGAAGGATGGGCTGCAGATATCAGGGCCCAAGGTTAAGAAACCAACTAACAAGCCAATCGCAGCCAGCCCGCTCTGGTGATTTAGGATCTCAGCCAGAGTACCAGGCTCTCTAGCTAAATGCATGACATTTTAGTCATGCTTTGATTCTAATCTTATATATGGGGAAACTGAGGGCCAGGGAACTGGAGTGATATGCCCAAGGTCAGGTTAGTTTACACTAGAAGTGAATCTAGTGCTGAGGTCCCCGGATACCCGGCCTCCATATTCTGACCCTACTGAGGCCCAACAAGAGCTGGAAGCAAAATCTATCTCTTCCCAGGTAGCATCTGTCATGAGTCAGAGGCTCATTCTCCAGGGGACCCTGCTCAGAGCTGTCTCACCTATGACAAGCCTACCTTTTCCCATGCCCCCTTCCTATCCCCACTGGCCCCTGTGTCTGCCCCGAGTGCCCCAAGGGCATCCGTTCTCTCTGACCACCCACCGTGGGACTCCTCCTGTGGGCTGAGCTTTCACAGGCCACTGGGCGGGCCATTCCCTCCAGATGTGGGAGCCTGGGGGCTGGGCTGGGAGGCACACAGCTGCACCCTTGGGTGACAAGTGAGTGCATTAGTTTATGCCTCATGTAGCCTGGTATGGACACCTGCATACAATCTGTCGGTCCTTCCAGGCTGGTATTGGATCACGGGCCTTATAAAAATCTCATGAAGCTACGAATTCCCCCCTTGTAAAACTTGCCACTCAGACATACACAGAACACTTTGTGAACAATTTTCCAGGGGGCTCAATGGCTACTGATGCATCTGTGTTCTTCTTAGAGGTCCATAGAGTCCAGGATTAGACTCCTGGCAAAAGGTGCCTGGGTGTGTATGTACAAATCCACACCAAACGTGCTGACAGCCACATTAGCGTGTAAACTATGTGGAGTGCATTATATGTGATTCGTTTAATGTATGATTACTTAACATCAAATGTGCATAAGGCTATGTATGTTGTGTGGAATGGAGAGAACACAGGCTTTAGAGTTCTATGGATCTGTGTTAAATTTCTACTCCACTTCTATCCTAGATGTGTGATTTAGGGCATGTGAATTTGCATCTCTAAGCTTAGTATCTTCGTGTGTGGATATGCATGATGTTAAGAAATAAATTTAAAATGCCTAGTAAGAGGATAACCAGCTCATCGAAAATTAGCCAAAAAATAATCCATTATATAATATCCTTTTTATTTCTCTTTCTCCCTTCCTCTCTGTGTCTGTAAAATATACCATATCTATCTTAAAAGATAATCATCCAAATGTTACCAGTGCAGGGACTTGAGCGGACAATTTAACGTATTTTTTTGTATTCAAAAGATGGTATCTATTCTTTTGGTATACAGGGAAAAAGATAGATTGTTTTTAAAAAATTGAATGCCTAATACAGTGTTAACAGAGTGGATGGCCAATAAGTAACACTTACCATTACTTTTATGTGTCACATCAAGTATATTCCATATCATGTGTAGAATATTATTACGAACTCACTGGTGTTCATCCATTCTTCTTTTTTTTTTTTTTTAAGAGACAGAGTCTCACTTTGTTGCCCTCGGTAGAGTGCCGTGGCATTACAGCTCACAGCAACCTTCAGCTCTTGGGCTTAGGCGATTCTCTTGCCTCAGCCTCCCAAGTAGCTGGGACCACAGGCGCCCGCCACAATGCCCAGCTATTTTTTGTTGCAGTTTGTCCAGGGTCGGGTTTGAACCCACCACCCTCCATATATGGGGCCGGTGCCCTACTCACTGAGCCACAGGTGCCGCCCTGTCCACCCATTCTTAAGTCATCTGTCGAGTGCCTATGGCATGCATTTGAGGCTTTGACCTGGAACCAGAGCCCAAGTGTTTCAGCAAAGAAAGAGGCTTGGCTTCCACTGCCCCAGAACTGACCTGGGTTGGGGATGAGCACTGCCTAGACAGGCCCAGTTTCAGCTAGTCTTGGGGCCTGGGGGACAGATTTCCACGGAGGAAATGGAAGGATGCATGAGCTCCCAGTGGGCAGAAAGTGCCACGCGGATCTGTGGAATGGAAAGGGGCCAGGAGCAAGTAAAATCCTCTGGCCTGGGGACACAAAGCAGAGTAGGGATGGATCACAGACAGTCATGAGTGCTGGGCCAATGCATTTAGACTTCATGTAGCAGAAGATGGGAATCCCTGTGCCGCCTTTTGAGCAGGGAAGTGGCCTAATCAGAGCTTCAGCTTATGTTTTTAGTTAGAAGCATCATTATTTGCAAGAAGCAAAACTGGACTGCAGTAGCTCAACTAAATACTGTTTTGCTTGTTTCCTTTGTTTTTCATAGAACTTGGACTCTGAAGGTAGAAAGTCCAGATCTGGCCCTGAGGCTCCACTACGTTATGCATAACACAGTGCCTCCCTACCCTTCTTCTCCACCCTCCATGGAGCGTGGCCTTCATCCTCAGATTGCTTCATGGCTATATTGCTTCATTGCTTCATGCCACCCCTCCAGCCTCATGTGTGCAGGTAGGCAGGAAGAAGGAGAAGGAAGAAGAGAAGGAGTGAAGGAAAAAGTAACAAGGAAGAGTCTATCAGGCAAGGAAAATATTCCCAGGAATCCACTTACATCTCATGGGCCAGACTACAAAGCTGCAAGGTATGTGGGAAAGCGGATTTTTTCAGCCATGGTTCTGTTAGCAAGGAAGAAGGGAGAATGAGTATTGAGGCAAGCCACAGTGCCTGCCATTGTCCTGTTGGCCAGATTTGGGATGGACTGGAGGGAGGAGAAAGGAGAGACCCAGAGTAGGAGATCAGCCAGAAGGTGGGTTAGTTAGAGCTCATGGGTTAACGAGGTGAAAGGAACTTAAAAGGAGACCTCTGCCACTCAAAGCTGTGTACATTCATTCCTCGTGCTTTTAGCAGGTTCGGGCTGCTTTCTGGTGGTCCTGACAACTACTCCAGCCACTGCCCTCTGTCTGCCCTTTCCTGCAGTGGCACCATCAGGATGATATGGCCTCCCCCCACCTCCCAAATTTGGGCTCCTTTGTAAAAACATTTTAAAGAGATAATCAAAGATAAGCCTCCTTCTTAACAGATAAGAGATAGTAAGATTAAAATTGGCTTTGACTTTCAAGACATTATGCAGTTCCACCGGTTTCCCTATACCCCACTCCACACCTTTTCTTCCTGCTCCCCAGCTGACGCCAGGGATTCTCATGGAAGAGAAAGGGGACATGTCTCACTGGGATCAGAATCACCTTTGGGGGAATGGGAGGGGGTTTAGGGCTAGGATTGTGCTTACTAGATGCTGGAGACATATTCAAGTCTCTTTAAGTGGTGTGTGCCACTATGTCCCCAGCAGAGATGCTTGTTATCCCAGTTTTACAAAGGAAGATGCTGATGCTCAGATGGGCTCAGATCCCTGAGACTGTCTGGTGAAGATAGAGTCTGAGTGCTCTAAAGGGAGGACTCTTTGTGGGGTCCATGATGTCCGTGGGGCTGGGGACAGGTGACAAAGGATCTCCCTATGATGAGTAACGCAAGTGAGAAATGCTTTTGTCCCACACATATGCTCTGGATTTTCAGAGGGGGACCCCCAGCCCAGCACTGGAGGGTCGCCAGGGGGGATCCGCACACATCTGGAGTTGGGGAAAGGTAGTACTCAGCACCAGCTTCCAGCAAGGATGGACACTGGCCATCCTTGGCTGGAGGAGGCAGGGTCAGGCATTTGGAATTCCCATCAACGAAGGCCAGGCTAAGCCAAAATAACAGCCCCACCATCTCTGTGGTTTGTAGCATCAAAGATTTATTGCTTGTCCCATGTCTATCCTGGGACCCTGCTCCTGAGAGTCACTCAGAAGGCCAAGCTGATAAAGAAACCACCATCCCCAACTTCCCAGCTCGCCACGGCAGGGGGAAAGAGGGACTGGGCGGGCTCTGACATCAGCTGGTAAGTGCTCCAGCCCTGAGTAACACTCCTGACTCCCACGCATTGCTCAAAAGGTACAACAGTCTGTGTGGTCTCCCCATGAATACCTTCAGCAACAAGCTCACTGAGTGAAGAGACCTGGCTAGAGAAAACTCAAAGTTTCTGAAATCGCGTGTGTGAATGCGAGCATCACACCTCTCCCGGTGGGCAGTATGCACCCGCTCCTGCCTGGTCCCTGCTCCTGCCTGGCCCCCGCTCCCCGGGTCCTCAGTGAGGCTGCCTGGGGGCCATCACGGTGGGATCCGTCTCTGAGCTGGCCGAGGCAGGAAGTCGGAGGCTCGGTTTTCTTTCTCTCTGTGGGGCCTGGGGACCACTCCTAAGAAAAGATCCAAGAGAACTGAAAACAGACGTCTGCACAAAACTTGTAGCCACACGTTCACAGCAGCACTATGAGAAATAGCCAAACGGTGGAAGCCACCCACACATCTGTCAGTGGATAAAGGGATAAATAAACTATGGTTTATGTGCGCCGTGGAATATTATTCAGCCGTAAAAAGGAATGAAATTCTGAGACATGCTACCACATGGATGCACCTTGAACATCATGCTGTGGGAAAGAAGCCAGACACAAAGGTTGCCTATTTACATGACATAGAAAGTAGATCAGTGGTTGTCAGGGTCTAGGGATGGGATAGCAAAGAGGATGTGGAGGTGACAGCTAAAGGGTACGGGGTTGCTTTTGGAAGTAATGAAAACATTCTCAGATTGACTGTGGTGATGGCTGTGTCTCTCTGTGTACATACTAAAACCCCTGAATCATACCCTTTATATGGATGGACTGTTTGATATAAGAATTACGTCTCAATAAAGGCCCTTGCTACTGTCTGGTTGCAGGAGGAGGTTCCCTATCCCATAAGGTGGCATAAGTTTGGAGAACAGGCCCAGACCCTTCCCAAGAAACCATGGAAACTAATGAGATGCCCCTGGGATGGCACAAAGGGATGCTGAGGGCCAGCTGGGGCCTGGGGATACTGAGAGAGCTGCAGGCTCTAGAGCAGTGTTCTCAACCGGTGGGTCGCAACCCCTTTGGGGGTCAAATGACCTTTTCACAGGGGTCGCCTAAGACCAGCCTGCATGCCAGATATTTACATTACTATTCATAACAGTAGCAAAATTACAGTTATGAAGTAGCAATGAAAATATTTTATGGTTGGGGGTCACCACAACATGAGGAACTATAAAAAGGGTCGCAGCATTAGGAAGGTTGAGAACCAGTACTCTAGAGGGTCTTCAGGCCCAGCCCCCAGCCAGGCAAGCTGCAGCTTCATGTTCAAGATGAGTCAGATGTATTCAGGTGCCTGACTGAACCCTGTTCCCACCTACCTCAACTCTCGATCTCAAATGAACAGTCATTCATTCGATCATTTGTCATATAGTTGCTCGTTCATTCAGTGATCAGTGATCCATTCATTCAGCAAACATCCATTTGGCACCTACTTCATACTTCTGGGTTTCCCGTCCACTATCCACACTCCCACTCTCTTCTCATCACCGCGTTCACTCATCGCACAGGTATTCAGTGAGCATCTACTGTGTGTGGTGCTGGGGAACTGACAAAAATCCTTGCCCTTAGGCCGGGCATGGTGGCTCATGCCTGTGATCCTTGCACTCTGGGAGGCCGAGGCTGGAGGATCAGCCCTTGAGCTCAGGAGTTCCAGACGAGCCGGAGCAAGAGGGAGACCTCAATCTCTATTAAAAATAGACAAGTTAGGTTGCTCTGAAAGGCTGAAATAGAGATTTGAAGAGCCTTCCATAGGTTTTCAAATGCATGGAGGTTGCAAAAGAATCTCATGGTTTTTAAAATCTTCGTCCATCAGAGCGCTTGAGGCTGGAGGTTGTGGTGTCTGCAGGTTAAAAGTTTGAGTTTGGAGTTCCAGCTGAGATGATCCAGGATGACCACCTGAAGAAGAAGGTCCACGTTAAATCCAACACTGATGATACTGTTGGGAACCTTAAGAAGCTGATTGCAGCCCAAACTGGCACCCTTTGGAACAAGATTGTCCTTAAGAAGTGGTACACGATTTTTAAGGACCAC
>CAUYRH010116507.1:0-16624 GCA_963574655.1 Perodicticus potto
AACAGAGGAGCTTCCCCAACTCATAAATGCCAATTTTCCAGTGGATCCCCAAAGGATGTCAATTTTTGGCCACTCCATGGGAGGCCATGGAGCTCTTATTTGTGCTTTGAAAAATCCTGGAAAATACAAATCCGTATCAGCATTTGCTCCAATTTGCAACCCAGTTCTCTGTTCTTGGGGCAAAAAAGCCTTTAGTGGATATTTAGGACCAGATCAAAGTAAATGGAAGGCTTATGATGCTACCTTTCTTGTGAAGTCCTATCAAGGTTCTCAGCTGGACATACTAATTGGTCAAGGAAAAGATGACCAGTTTCTTTTAGATGGACAGTTACTTCCTGATAACTTCATAGCTGCCTCCACAGAAAAGAAAATCCCTGTTGTTTTTAGATTACAAGAGGGTTATGATCTCAGCTACTACTTCATTGCAACCTTTATTGCTGATCACCTCAGACACCATGCAAAATACCTGAACACATGAAAATCTTCAGGGTTATAAAAGATGTAAAAATAGTACTGCCAACTACAAAAAGATTTCAAAACGTTGGATATTATAATGCTAAAACAACTTTATTCTGTGGCTAAATCACGTTCTGAATAAAGATATAAAACTTCTGATTTAGAAAATTATAAATAAATAAATAAATAAACCTAGTTCCTCTCTTATAGGATTTGTAATGCTCAGAGAAAGAAAAGCAAAAACACAGGCTCGGCGCCTGTGGCTCAACGGGCTAAGGCACCAGCCACGTACGCCTGAGCTGGTGGGTTCAAATCCAGCCCGGGCCCACCAAACAATGACGGCTGCAACCAAAAAATGGCTGGGCGTTGTGGCGGGCACCTGTAGTTCCAGCTACTTGGGAGGCAGAGGCAGGAGACTCGCTTGAGCCCAGGAACTGTAGGTTGCTGTGAGCTGTGATGCCACAGCACTCTATCCAGGGTGACAGCTTGAGGCTCTGTCTCAAAAAAAAAAAAAGTCAAGTAATATGTTGAGGTATTTAAGGCAAGTTTGTGGGACAGCTAGGATATAATACTTTATCTGTTTATCATATTATCTTACAAAAGAATGAAAAGCTGGAAACTGATGGTGGGGAATGAGTTTGCTTTAAAAAAAAACAAAACTTCTCTTATTTATTACTCATGGGATGAAACCTTCAGGGAAGGAAGAGAACAGCTTGACGTCTTTGGCACAAACATGGAGGGTTTCTTATGACCACTCTAGAGGAAGCAAGGTTTGAGCATCCCCACTTGTGCTGGGGAAAGATGGTAAGTCAAGGGAGCTATTATGATGTGAAAAGATGGATAATGAAATGTACTTTAAATTCTGCATTTGTTTCATGATTTTTTAAAAAACATTGACTCCCCTCCTCATTTCTCCCTTTCAACCGGCTCTTTGTGGGTGGGTTACTCTTCTGAAATGCCTACTTCCTTCCTCTTTTGTCTTTCTGTCTTGGTCCCTGGGGAGAATGGAAATTAGCAAAGTGTGATGGGTGTTCTGGAGGCAGGCTTTGGTCCTCAGCCAAGAGAAAACTAATTCCCTCAGGAGTAGCCAAAAGTATCAGCTTCACAACCTCCCTTCTGGGAGCTGATAGGGTTGCCTGGTTTCTTCAAAATTCCAAACCAGGATACTTACAGGTTAAGGAATCCATGACCACACCCAAACAAATCTCTCAAAATCTATTCAAGTATCAGTTGACATTTATTTATCTATGGGGAGGGGAGTCAGATCGGAGACACGTAAAGGAGAATAAAACAAAGCCTTTACTCACAAGGAATGCACAGGCTTAATGTGGTGGGGCGAGGGGGTCATTTTGTAGTAGGAAAACTGTCACGCGAACAACAACTACACTGTAAAGTAGCTTGAAATAAGTGCCAAGTAGAGTTTTATATAACCTGAGGCTGTGGAAAGGCAGAGAAAAAATAATTTCACAAAAAGGAAGGCATTTGAGTTGGTCTTTGAAGGATGAGAAGGGGCTAAAAAGAGTTTCCAAGGTGAAGAGCACAGCCTGAGCCAAAAGCGCCCAGAAGTGCCCGATATGGTGGGGAATGGCTAGATTGCAGAAGTCAAGAACAACAGATTTTTCATCAATATAAGAAACTTCAGGGTTTTTTGAAATTAAGTATATTGTTTTCTCTGTAAATTGTCCTCTGAAACATCATTCATTCAAATAAAAGTCAAAATATCACTAATCATAGACTAATTTATCTTGATTAATGCAGTCACAATCACCCAGTCCTTAGGTATTTAGCAAAGATGTAACAAAGGGTAGCACATCAAACCACGGTCAGCAATTATTTGCTGTCCAACGTACCTTATCTGGCACACAGCATGTACTTACTACATGTTTGTTGGCTAGGTGAACAAAGGTTATGGGATTAAAAAAAAAAAGCTGCCCCAAAACCTCACTGATTTAACACAATGTAGGTTTATTTCTTGCTTCTTCTACATGTCCACTGCACGTTAGCAGGGAGGGCTGCTGATACTAACAACATAAAGACCCAAGCTAAAGGAAGTTCCATCTGTTGTCCTGGATAGAGTGCCATGGCATCATAGCTTACGCCAACCTCAAACTTCTGGGCTTAAGCCGTCCTCCTGGTTCAGCCTCCTGATTAGCTGGGACCATAGGCATGCACCACCTTGCCTAGCTAGTTTTTCTATTTTTAGTAGAGACAGGGTCTTACTTCTTGGTCAGGCTGGTCTTGAACTCCTGAGCTCAAGTAAAACACCTGACTCTGGCCTCCCACAGTGCTAGGATTATAGGTGTGAGCTACCACACCTGGCCTATGAGGTTCCACCTTGCAAATGCTCCCATGGTTGTCAAGACAGGAGAACAGAGGTTGGTAAGTCCTCCACTGGTTCTTAACATTTCCACCCAGAAGTGACAAATGGTCATTTTGTTTTGCATTTCATTGTCCACAGCAAGTCACATACTAGACCTTATTTCAAAGGACTCAAGGAAGATAAAGAGGATCAGAATATTTGTGAACAGCTCTAATGATCCCCATACTGGGTCATTCACATGGCTGGTCCCTTTCACTCAGCTTTCATCTTATAAGGACACTTAATAAAAATGCATTTTTGTGAATGAATATCCCGAAAATACTACTGCTTCTGTGTATATAAGTAGAAAGCTAACTTCTGTCCCAGATTTTGTGTATAACTACAATATTTCAAAATTTTCCTAACAGAATTCTCTGCTAGTCAAGCAAATCGTAGTATTTTGCCTCAAATCACTTTAAATCTCTGTATTGTTTCCATGTCAGTGGCAGCCCACTTGGTATTTCTTGCCTCTGATGAGATGATAGCATTTACTCTAAAAACCTTGTTCAGTCATTGAACATCTTGCAGAAAATTTAGCTAGTGTAGACATATGCCTAGCGCTTGTACTAACATTTTCTATCTTCTGTTCTGACACTTATTAGATGATTGCTTTAAAGCTATTTTTGAAGAGAGGACTTGAAAGAGGAGAATGGATCAATCACTGTTTAGCCTGCTAGACCCTCTTTGATGTACAGCAACCAAAAGTCATTCTCATCACATCACAGAAGGTTTAGGTGAGGCAAGCTTGTGATCTCAGCTGAATTCTTAATACACGATGGGCTGTCTAGTGTCCTCACACAGGGGATGTAATTCAGTTTATAATAAAAGCTCAGTGCTCTTATTGCTGTTACTATACACAGCAGACTTACTATATACCATCTATTGTATTTTTTTGGATGAAAGAAAAAGTATTAGATTATGCCCTAACTGCCTTTTAGTGTCTACTTAACCAATTCACTGCTGCTAATTAGCATCTGGGTTCTCTAATAGGGTAACACCCTGGACAATTCTTAGCCTTTCTCACGTAGCAGACCTCCATAAGACTATTGTCCCTGTGTGGCCATGAACTAATTATGCCCATTCCATCATAAACATGACTCTGTTTTCAAAGAACTTGGAGCATGTCGGCCATCTCATTGTATTAACCATCAATTGAAATCACAGAATAAAGTAAAATAAGGTTTAAAGATAGCTTTGTATGTTGACCCTTGCTGGAAGAAATGCCCAATGGGCTGAGAGAGTTCATAGATAACCTAGTTTCTCCTCCTCTCGGCCTCTTGCTAAAACAATACTTGCCACTTCAGCAGACACGTTATATAATCAATACTCAGATGGCTATTATTGCTGTTGGGCATAAAAAATGCATTCAAAAGGCAGAAGAATCTTCTGGAGACTCTCATTCTATCAACCAGGGAATTCCTTAGGGAGAGTTTTCCCTCCAAAAGCAAACACCCGGAGGAAATGTTGACAATGCCAGGCAGAGTTTCTAGGGCAGTGAGACACTATGGGTCTCTCTCTTCCCCCAGCAGACTCCAGGACATAGGATTAACTTTCTCTGATGAGTCAAAGGAATCATTTAGGGCATCCAATTGTTTTCTTTACCATCTTGTTTCAGGGCTTTTCCCTGACTCCCTAATGTTTTGAAGCACGAGGATAGAGACTTTCTATGACCTTTAACCGTGCTAATGAATACAAATTACACATAAGGAAGTTGAAGATACCAAATTAAAAAAAAAAACAACACTCTGGCATTGAATATGAATGAATATTTTTCATTGTAAAGATAAGTAAAAGAATTTGATATTGCTCAGATAATTTCACCCAAGGGGTATAAGATACACTGCAATTGGAATGGGAGTAAAAACATTTCATTAAAAAATGATTTATGTTTTGAGGTTCAATAAGATATTCTCTAAATTTAATTTTTATTTGAGAAAGTAGAGATATAGTTGATTTTTCCAGAGCGTCGGCTTTTATTTTCTAGAGACTCTGACCAGTTCTGTACAAAACTAGAATTAGATCACGCTTTCCATGATCAACAAAGCTGCATGTGAAAAACTTTAGAAATACATACTGATAGAATGTATCTTGTTTACTTTATTAAAACCACAACTGTTAGGGGATATGGAATGAGAACAAGCATGTTAAAATGCTAACAAAGAAATCTCCTCATAACTCTCCCCCCACCCACTCTCCAAAAAAATATCCAAGTAAGCATGGAGGATTTGCAATCAGGCTGCATCAGGGGGGTCAGAGATCAAAAATAAATGGTGGGCCACAACATGCAGAGCTTTTAAAAAATAATGTCACATTCTTTCATTCTCAGCATAAGAAATGGGCAACTTGTTCAGGGCAAATAATTGTTTGAACTGAGGATTTTATTATTAATCTCTGAAGACTGCTGAATTTAGGGTCACAGTAAGGGTTGATTAGGTACAAGGTGCATAAAGCTCTCCTCTGTCGATGCTATTGAAAGAAGCAAGTAATTTAGATTCAGAATTGGTCTTGGATTGAAGCTCACTCCATTACAGACCATTTTCAATTTCAGCTATACAATAAACATCAAGCTCGGCAAGGAAATTAGTACATTTGGTAATGTATTGGAAGAGATGGGTAGGTCTTTGACAAGATGACACTTATCACCAAAGCTTCAGTTAATGAAACCCTTGAGTGGTATCTGCGTTTGACATATTTTGACATTTTTTGAAATCACATCCAGCATTTTTTCCCCCACAATGTTCTTCTTTATGAGAGAGAAAAAAAATCCACCTATCTTTAAAATGAGTACTGGAGTACCGCAATATTATTGGAAAAAAATTAAAGAGATGCTGCCTGCCACTGACAGGAAGAACAAGGTACTTTCTCAAAATCTTTAAGGAGCAACAGATTCATAGAATACATTTATTGAAATGAAGCCCACAATGCGTTTCCAGCAGAAGCTTCAAATTTAAGTGAAGCGTGTTTTATCATACTTCACCTAAAAATACCTTCTACTATAAAAATATGATCTCATTAATGTGACTACAATTTACATTGCTGGAAAAAAAAGCCAATTTAGGGTAATTATTTCCTGAACAAAATAGTTTACTAGTCTTTTTTTTTTTTTTCCTGCAAGGAAACTGCTTGAACCTTAGTAAAGGTGGGACTTTTAAAAGAGAAAATAATGAAAGGAAACAGGAAATAAAGATCATCTAATGGAAAAAAAAGAAGTTGAGAAAGAAAAATTGCAAGGAAAAATAAAGGCACAAAAGAAATAGGGGAAAGCAGGCAAGAAAGACAGCATTGCGAACGAACAATTTCTGGCCTCAAACTAGTTCTGACGAGATCACATCCCGTATTCTCTCCCCAGCGTTCTCACGTTTATGTATAATTAAATGCTGTTTTATTGCCAAGTGTCCTAGATAATGAAAAACCAGAAAAAGAAGAAAATGCTTCCAAAGTGACCAAAAATTCAGGTTCACACATTCTGAGGAGTGGTTTTTGTTATTTACTTTTTAGTTTTTTTCCGAAAGCTGGGTGAAATTATTATGTATTCAGATATTTTAAATCTCATACAGCTCCATTGTTCATGCCATGTTTTTCATCCAGCGCTGGGAGAACAATTGTAACAAAAAATACAAAGCATTCTAAACGGGGGGGCCTTCCTGAACCTATAGGCCCCGGGTGGCACTTGCAGTGTGGTGGGCCCAGCCGGGTGGTCCCCCATCCATCATTCACCCACCGCGAGGAGGAGGTCACCTTGAAGTTGGACCAGGGACTGGGAGAGAGAAAGAGCATGAGGGAGGCAGAAAGAGCCGAGGAAGGGAAGAAAAGGGCTGCTTTGTAAGAAATAGACATTTCCGAAGAATTCAACATACAGAGAGGAATCCTTTTAAACCTCAACTCTGCAGGTGATTTCTTTAAACCCTCTTTGAGACCCTTACCCTTTCTCGCTTCCATTATCCATATTTAAGATCCCAAATCCTGCAGCTAAGGAGGAGGGGGGAAAAAACCTTCTGCATCAGCTCCAGGTCTTAAGATTGTCATCTAAAAAAGCCGTGTTTGACATTTTGCTGACTGCAGACTCTCCTCCTATGCCCTAAAATAATAATTCTAACATGGTGTAAAATTCAATGAGCATCTTAGAATTGTTCGGGCATCTAGTAATCCAGGGTTTGATTGCTATTGCTACTGTTCCTCATTCAGCCACACCCATCCTACAGGTGTGGTAAATTAGTGGCGTGACCTGGGCTTAAGGAGCTTGGTATGTCATTTGGCCAAAACAATGGCATCATAGTTCAGCTGTTTTTAATGTAACAGTTATAGCCCTGTAGACAAATATGCTCCCTAGAAGTCCTCTTTGCTCTTTGCCAATTTAAATAATAAAACTGAAAAACCAAAGTTAGAGTGGAGGCTCTTAAGACATTCACTGATGCGATTTAGCTGGGAGGCACTGGAACGGCCGTATGGGTGGTTGGCGGCTGGTGTCCATTCTGACTGGCCATAGCAGTTGTTCACTATTTTGTCACATACCACATATTTACCAGGACAGTTGATCATAGATAGAGCACTTATTTTAATCGTAATTGATTTAAATTTGGGTATTTAATTTCTCTCCATCCTCTTCAATACTCACCTCTTGGGAGAGAAAAAGACGGTTTCTCCGCTTAGGGTAGTTCTTCCCCCGTAGTAGTCACTTAAGAAATACATTTTTTTGAATGAGTGAACAGAGGATTCCCACACATTCCCAGTTTAGGAGTCGCGACAGCTCTAGAAGAATGATCACTTTCACCTCCTTGTGGCATTACCTGCTTATTCTTTCAGAGTAATTCTGGCATTGACTACAGTAAAAACCAGGGAGCATTTTGCACTGAGAATCGTTATTTGATCTCCCTGTTTTTCAGAACGCTGTCCCTGCCATCAGCTTTGCCTGATGTCCTGGAGTTCAACATCTTTAGAATTAAACCTCCAGCCTTCTGCGGGGCAGAGAAGGAGCTGGACACAGCTGCCTGGGATGGAGGTGAGGATGGGGGAAGTTGCAAATGACAGGATTTTAACCCTCCTGTTTTCAGCGATTACCTAACACTCATCTTCACAGTAAACTACATTTACTGAGTTTTTCTGGAGTAATTTAATTCAAATCACCTTGAGTCTGGGCTTCCCAAGCTGCCAGTTTAGGTTTTAGTTTTAAACTCAAAATTTTGTTATTCCTCTTCTTCTGTTGTCCCTGTCTTTACATCATTTTAGTCGCTCTACTGGCATTTTAGAGTGGAATTTGGAAGAAGCTCAGGTCAAAGCCTGTGTTGGGTTTATTATTTCATAGGTTTAATATACTTCCCTGTTTTATGATTATGGAGCATCTGGTACAAACAACAGAATATATCTATACATATAAAATACATTTATATATGGAATACACACATATGTGTATGTATACAGCCAGTCCTGGGAATCTGGGGGTGAGTGGTCCCAGGACCCGGCAGTCCCCCTACCCTTGCTAGTGCAGGAGCTCAGGCCTTTTACAGTCAGCTCTCTGAATCTACAAGCTCCCGTCTGTGGATACGGAGCCAACTGTGTACGTACATGTCCACATACACTGTATCGAAAAGAATGTCTCTGTCTAAAGTATATGCAAAGTAAAAGAATGATAGAATGAACACCCCTGCACACCGCTGGACTCAACAGATCTCCCATGTAGATTGGGCCTGAAAGCTCATACATTAGCACTTTGAGAGGCCACGGCAGGAGGATCCGTTGAGGCCAGCTTGGGCAACACAGGTAATTTTTAAAATTAGCGAGGTGTCATGGAGTGTGCCTGAGGTCCCAGCTACTCAGGAAATTGAGGCTAGAGGAACCCAAATTTGGAATCATGGTTACCTTTAGTGGAGAGGTAAGAGGGTACGTGGAGGGGCAAGTGGGATGTTTCTTTCTTTTTTTCCCCAGAAACCAGGTCTCAGTCGCCTAGAGATGGAGTGCAGAGGCATGACCATAGCTCCTTGCAACCTCAAACTCTTGCAGCTCGACCAATCCTCCCACCTCAGCCTCTCAAGTGGCGAGGACGACAGGCCGAAGCCACCACGCCCTTTTGATTGTCAGGTTCCTGCAGCTTCACCACAGCAGAATGAATTGCCATCTTTTCAGCGCCTAGTAACAGTTTCTTTGCTACCTACAACTTTGCCACAAAGCCGGTGGCACAAATTTTAGAAGTTTTGCTATGATAGTATCTACTTCGAAGTAGTAATATATAAGTATCAATTGCTTACAATACCAACATAAATTATTTCATGCTCACATTACATAGTTCTACCTTGGTGCTGGGTTCTTTTTCTATGTCCTTTTCTAGGATTCGGGATGGGAAGAGCAGCCCTAATCTGCGACACTCCGTTTGTGGCAGATGGAGGGGGGGAATGCCAGAACCATGCGATAACTCGAAGTTTCTTCTCAAAAGTAACACACACCACACCTGCTGATGTGTAGTTGGCCGAAGTCAGTCACTTGGCTGAGACTGACATCAGTATCGCAGGAAGTGCTACTCACAACAAAGGGAGAAAGGGGAGTGAATATTTTGAATAAATAATGTGATCTTCCACAGTCCCTGAACATATGAGGTCAGACAATTAAGTTCATGAATTCTTTCTAGAAAAAGTGCCACTACTTCATTGCCGAATACCACTAGGGTCACCTTCGAAGTGGTCCCGTTGGCCATCTGGTGACCCGAGTGATTTTTAGCCAGGAAGTATGCAGCACTTTTTCTAGGACAATTATGAAATTGTCTGACCTCCTATATTGCTTGTTCGGTATGATTTTGAACTTTATATGTGTTTAGGAAAGTCATAAATATGTATTATTTTGTGCCATATTTTTAGAGCTCAGATTTTCCTTGCGACTTTGATCTGTGTTACCGTGTATGTCCCCAGTGTTGCTCACTCATCCTGCTTCATAGTATGTTGTTGGATAACGATACCAAGCTCTTCGTGGGAGTGGTTTCAGGGCTTTTTTGCTATTTTTTACAACATGCTGATAAAAACTCTTGTATATGTTCTCAGTGCACAGGTGGAAATGTTTTTGGAACATATGCAAGGAGTAAAATGTTTGCATTATAGACTTTATACACCTTCAAATGTATTAACTAATGCTAGTTTTGTTTTGTAATTACAATTTTTATTTCAGCCAAAGATATTTAAGAGGTTTTATTGTCCCACACCCTTGACAACACTTAGTATTGTGAGATTTTAATACAATTGCCAATTAAAGGAGAATCTCATTGAGACTTACATTTGTATTTCTTGGTTCACATGTTGCTTTGGTCTGTAGGCCATTCATATGTTCCTCCTTTGTGAAATGTCTATATATCTCTTTGGGGCACCTTTTAATTGGATTATTTATAACTTTTGCAATAATTTTAGGAGCCATTTGATAATATTTTGTATTTTCAATTTTAGTCTTTTGTTGGTTGCATGTGTTTCAAATATATTCTTCTAATTTTGGCTTGAATTTTCACATTTGAAATGGTGCTTTTGACAAGGGGCAATTTTTAATATCGATGAATTCATCAATCTTTTCCTTTGTGGTTAGTGCTTTCTGTATCTTGTATAAATTATCCTCCCCTACAACAAGTACATACTGTCATTTTCTTATGAGAATTTTAAGGTTTGCTTTTCATTATGAAGTCTAATCCACTTGGAATTTATTTATGTGTATACTGTGAGATATAAGTTAAATTTTAATTTTTCTAATTGAAAATCAATTTTAAACACACTTCTCATCGTATCCTATAATATTTGTGTTGTTGCTTAAGAAGGCATATTCTCAAATTATTATTTCTAATTGTATAAAAATGCAATGCATTTTTCTAAATTGATCTCATATCCAGTAACCTTGCCAAATTCTAATTACAAAAACATATTTTAGATTTATTTTTGAAGAGTAATGTCACCTGCAAATAAGTACAGTTTAATCTCTTGCTTTCTAATCCTCAAACCTTTTGCTTTATTTTAAAAAAACCTTTTTTTCTGATTTAACTGCGAGGATTTTAATATTAAATATTAGAAGTATTGACAGTGAGTGTCGTTCTTGTGCTCCTGATTCTAAAGTAAGTGCCTTTAAAATTTCACCATTAAACATCACGTTTGCTGTAGCTTTTATAATTTTTCTCCTTTACTCTCTGAATGTGACAAATTATATTAAGAGTTTTTTTCTAAGATTATATTAACTTTAGATATATTCCTGGATATATCTAGCTTGGTAATGGCATTTTATTCTTTTATATATAGGTGGAAATAGTTGCTAATATTTCATTTGAGATCCCAGCATATTGGAGTGAAGTTTGCCTGAGATTTATGCTCCTTGTATTATTTTTCCACTCACAGTTATGTTTAATATCAAATCTATACCAGCTTCATAAAACAAGTTGAAGACTATTTCCTATTTTTCTATCTTCTGGATAGAAATCTGGAATTATTTATTCCTTACCAGTTTATTGGAAGGTACTTAGCAAACAACCTAAGTCTGTTTATTTTCTTTTCTCTTTTTAAAGCTTCTTCATTGTTGATTTAATTTCTGTGTGGTCCTAGAACTACTTCATTCTCTAGTCCTTTTGAGACAGTTTTGATAAAATGAATTTTTCTATTTTTTTTCCTATTTTGCATAAGTTTTCAAATTTAGTGAAATAAAATCCTTTATTATATTTTCTTATTTACTTTTAAATTCCTGCTTCATCTTTCATTATATCCTCCTTTCAATCCTGACATGTTATTTATCTATACCTGCCCATTTCATGTTTTCTTAATTAATCTTCCTAGAGATACATCTGTTCTATTAGTCTTTCCAAATGATCAACTTTTGGCTTGCCTTTTGTTTTCTGTTTTTTTTTTTTAATGCTACTTCTTCTATACATGTTTTAGTACTCAAATTAGTGATAGGCCACTGGAATGAGCAAGGCTTTGATGCAGTGGTTTCCAGTGGCCGTAGTGAAGATAGTAAACAAGGTAACCTAGAAAAAACAACTTGCTTACATCAAAAAAAAGAATATGATTTAGGAACAAATCATTCTTATGCCTATTTTTCAATTGACTAGACTCTCTTAGGTACTTTTTCTATTTGTTCTCCTTTTTAATTATGAGTTTAACACAGGAGTTGATTGTAAACCCTATGTAGGTTTCTAATTCTGGCTCTCCATCTAAATTTTCTGACATCAAAATTTCTAGTGAAAGTGGCAAAGTAAACGTATGGCTTAGGATTTGAAAATTGCATATGGTTTTATGGGCTTTAAGAGAAATTATGCAGTGAAAGTAAAATATAAAAGACTTTATTACTATATTTATAACCTAATAAAGCTGACTTGAAATTAAAAACAAATATAAGGGGAAAAACAGTACAAAGAGGATAAATCAGAGGCTAATTTCACTCAAAGCTGATGGGTAGACATAATAGAGACCCTTGTTTGGGACGGAACCACAAAGAATATATTTTAATAAACCAGAAGTAGATGAGTTCTTACCAGTCAGCTTTGAATCACATTAATCACTGATACTGAGTTAAGGAAATACCAGATTGCTAGAGCCTTCGGCATTGAGTAGGGCTTGTGTCCTCAGATGATTTGTAGAAGCCCTCAGATGCCTTTCTGGAAGAAGCTAACTTGGGGACAAAATATTCTGCAAACAATTTTAAGTGATAGTATGTAGCACTTCATTTAAAAATAGCCCCATGGAGAGAAAGACAATATGAATAAAACTCAGCAGAAACCAGCAGCAAGAGGAATTATTTGGTAAGAGCTTCAAAAATGGGAAAGTTTGATAAAAACATTAAAATAAATCTGCTCACCATGTTCTAGATGATAAAAGAAAAGATTAAGACTTATTGCAGAGGGAAAAAGTAAATGGAAACTCTAAAACTGAAAACAAGAACTAAAATTAAGAATTTAATGGATGGGTCTAATAGTTCACATACAACTAGAGAAAGGCTTAGTTAACTGGACTATTCACAGTAACTCTTGCTGAAATAAAAGGATAGAAAAGATATAGAAGATACACTGAGGTGATTTAATATTTAAGTGAAACCCTAAAATGAGAGATGGGAAATGATGGGGCTGAAGAAAATGGGGAGGAGAGATACATTCAAGTTAAAGCAAACTTTGAAGCAATAATAGCTGAGAACTTTTTAAAACTGGAGAAAGACATCAAATTTGTAGATATATGAAGCACACAAATCCCAGGAAGAATAACTGAAAAAGAAACAAAAAAAAGAGAGAGAGAGAGAAATCTACATTGAACCACTAAATGATAAAACTGCTTAAACTTCAAAGTGGGAAAAAATCTCCAAGTCAGTTTCAGAAAGGGTAGCAATCACACAGGCAGCTAACTGCTTAGTAGGAAAACAGGGCCTCACCTAAGAATAAAATTATACCTTCGAAGTGTTGAAACATATGTCAACTTTATAAGTTTTGAAATTGATTGTAAAAAAAAAATCTTTTCACATAAACAAATAAAATAATTCCCCAGGAGCAGACATACTAAGGTAAATACTAAAGGATATTCTCCAAGAAGCAAGGGGAAAAGATCTCACGTGCAAACTTGGAATTGCAGGAAGAGATGAAAGGCAGCGGAAACATATGTGATAGGAGTCTGACTCCACGTTTGATGTTTGCTGAAAGGTTTGAAGCTTCATCCCCTCCTTCTTCTCCTTCTGTTCTTCTCCCTTCTTTGATGGTAGGGCCAGGCATGTCCAACCTGCAACCTGTGGGCCGCATGTGGACTGTTTTGCTTATCTGTGGTGCCCAGTATCATGAAAATTATGTGCAGACCTTTTCTAATTGATCATCAGCTTTAGTTAGTGTTTGTGTACTTAATATGTAGCCCAAACAACTCTTCTTCCCTCTAGCACAGAGAAGCCAAAAGGTTGGACAGCCCGGCACCAGTCAAGCCTCCACTGATACAGAGGAACACTCATCCCAGACTTACTGTTTAAACACCATGAAAACCAGCCTCCATTTCCTAATCTCTCAAGACATTTTTGGATCACCTTCAGAGGTCTGTCACACTCTCCTCAGACTAATAAACCTTTTTATAGTCTCCTCATATGTGTATAGCATAATCAGCCTAGATCTCCAAACCAAATTTTGGGTGAGGGACCATCCAACTTCTGAAGAGTGGCCACAAAAGCTAAATTAATGAGCAAATCAAAATAATTATTGACTATGACAAAGAATCACAATAGTATTTTGTTAAATTTTTTGTTGTTGAATTTTAAATACATAAAAAATAAAATAGAAACCAACTAATGATATTTACTTAAAAATGTAGAAAAACAGACTTAAATAATTTCAATTGAATTGGAAATATATGAAATCAAATTATTTTAATGTCTCTGATCTACTTGCATTGTCTGAGTAGAATGTCAAAGAACCAAATAATGTCAGATTTTGGTGTTTTGTTTTTTTTTAAGAGACAGAGTCTCACTTTGTCACCCGTGATAGAGAGCTGTGATGTCACGGCTCACAGCAACCTCCAGCTCCTGGGCTTATGCACTTCTCTTGCCTCAGCCTCCTGAATAGCTGGGACTAGAGGTGCCTGCCACAATACCCAGATATTTTTTTGTTGCAGTTTGGCCGGGGCCGGGTTTGAACCCACCACCCTCGACATATGGGGCTGGTGCCCTACCCACTGAGCCACAGGCGCCACCCTAGATTTTGATAAGTTAAGAATATATAAAGACAAACATTACCAGAGGGAATTAAAAACTACATTCTGTTTATGATACATACCTAAAATATACGTATTTAAGAAGATTGAAAGTTAAAAGATGGAAACAATTTGCCAGATAAAAGTCTATGTAACCACCATATCAGATAAAGTAAAATTTGAGACAAAAAGTGTAAAAATATTTTATGACAATTTTATATTTGTATTTGTATAATAAAATAGCCTTAAAATAAAGCAATAATTGACAGTTCAAAGATAGAAGGCTCCACAATCATACCATAAAATTATAACATGTTTCTTTATAATAATAAAGCAAATAGATTAAAAATCTGTTAGGACACAGTAGAATAACACAAATATCAAATGAACTAATTAATATGCATAAAACAATATATTTTATACCTGAAAACATAAAAAATACACATTTATGCATACCATGGCCCAATGAAGGGAACATACTTTTAAATTAAAAAATGTTTTTAGTTAAATGATACTTTTTTATTAAATCATAGCTGTGTACATAAATGCAATCATGGGGTACAATGTGATAATGAAATTACTAAATATCTACATATCTGGGATATAGGAAGAGTCATGGGGAAAAATTTGCAGTTTTAGAAGGATATATTCAAATATTAAAATCTGATAATAAATGATATTATTATTATTATTATTTTTGCAGTTTTTGGCCGGGGCTGGATTTGAACCCGCCACCTCCAGCATATGGGGCTGGCGCCCTACTCCTTTGAGCCATAGGCACCATCAAAATATGATAATAAATGAACTACATCTATCTCAAAAAATGAGAGAATAACAAAGCAAAATCCAAAAACAGTGGAAGGAAAGAAGAAATAAAGTGAACAACAGAAAATAATGAGATAGAAAATAAACAATAGAGAAACAATAAAATATCAGAAATGGAAAGGAGACATCAGTACAGATCTTGTAGACATTAAAAGATTACAGAAGGTATGATAAATAACTTTGTGCCAAATGAATTTGAAAATGTTATTAAAGTATTGGAAATTTCTAACATTACTTTATAAGAGTAAAGTAAGACAAGATGAAATATGAAACTTGAATAGCTCTATATTCTTTGCTTTATATTTAATAGTAAATTCAACCAAACATTTAAGAAAGAAATAAACTCAAACTCCTCCAGAGATTAAAAAAAGGAACACATTCTATCTTCTTTTAGAAAACCAAAATAATCTTCATATTAAAATCTAACAAAAATAGGAGGAAAAAGAAAAATTACAGATAAACACATTCATGACCATAGATGTAAAAATTTTAAACAAACCCCTAGCAGACTGAAACCAGTAATATGTATTTACTACTTTGTCTAGGAACTAGTCTTGGGATTGGCACATTTTAAAACAGTGATTAGTATAATTCATTACATTAGTATAAAAAATTAAAAAGTCATATGATTTAAGTAGATGGAGAAGTAGCATTTGATAAAATTCAGCAATGATTTATTATTAAAAACCTTTAGCAAACTAAAACCAGGAGGGAACTTCCTTAATTCAATAAAAGGCATGTATTAAAAAAAAACAAGCAAAACCAAGTCAAACAACAACAAAAACTGTAACAGTAAATGGTGAAAGTTTTTACTTTAAATATGGAATAAGACAAGAATACCAGCAGTCATTAATTTCAGTCAATGTTGTACAGGTGTACAATGTGGAAAGGAAAAAAGGAATAGACAGAAATGGATCAAAAAGGAAGAAATAAAACCATTATTCATACACACAAAATATGACTGCATACATTAAAAATCCAAACTAATGTATAAATTTTAAAATTTATATATGGATTAATGAAGATTATCAGTACAGATTAAAATAATCTTTTTGTAAATTGGTTTCATAATAGTACTGAGTACATGAGATATTTTTTCTTCCATTCTTGAGATACTTTACTAAGAAGCATATGCCAGCTCCGTCACTCATACTTTCATATGAAGAACAGATCACAACTATGGGCCAAGATGACGGAGGGAAGAGGGGGAGATGGGAAGGGAGGGGGGAGGTTAGATAGAGAGATGGTGAATGGTGGGGTCACACCTATGGTGCATAATGCAAGGGTACATGTCGGATCTATTAGTATAGAGTATAAATGTCTTAAC
>CAUYRH010116510.1:0-29343 GCA_963574655.1 Perodicticus potto
TTCGTGAGCCTCACTGGGCAGAGCGTCCATGGGTAAGCCACTAAACAAAGCTGGGAAGAAATGAGTGTCTCTGATGTCTTTTGCTGGCTTTCCACAGTACTGTAAATTTTTTTTATAAATAAAAACTGTGAATATATACATTAAAAAAAAAAATTTTGTGTAAAGAGCGGTTAGGCCACCCTCTAACTCCCCAGTCATGCTGAACCATGACACCTGTAGGCTTCTTCCCCAACCTGTGTCCAGAACACTGTCAGAGAGGCCCCCTCCTGTCAATAGTCAATTAGAGGGATCTCTCCCAGGAGAAAAGTCACATAGCACTGGATATTTGGGGACCTAAAGAAAAAGTCAATTCAGTCAATAATAAAAGTCCTCCAAGTGGATGTGTCTAGGACAGCCGTGGTGAACTAAGCTTTCATCAGCTTTCTCGTGCTTCACGTTCAAATGTGGACAGACAAGCCTCAACAAACACTAGAGGAAAGCCTTCAAAACAGTAGAGACCCAAAGGGCCAGACCAAAATCAGGGAGCTCAGAGGAGCTAAAGAATTTGGGCTTTAAAAATCTGTCTTCAGGGAATTCAGAAAAAGGGACCGTGGGCCTGTAACTTTGTAGTTTCTGATGTGAAGGTATTTGTTAAGGAGATAGTGAATGTCATTGCTGGATATAAGTAATGTTTTCTTCTGCAATCATTTAATTACAAATTTGCTCTTTTGACTAGATGGCTTATTCTGAAACTGCCAATTATAATTTCCAAAGTATAATTTGAAAATTATATTCAAATTCAATTATGGCCAAATAATAGGACATTTTTTAAGTTTTATATGTTAATTCATTTATTTGTTTTATGTACTATAAGTGTGTATATGTGGGCTACGTAATAACAATCATTAAAATGCTTAAATAGTAAAAGCTTGGTCATCACACCTGGAGAAGCACTTGAAAGCTTTATGGAAGTTCATGCAGAATAAGCCATAGATCAGTAATTTAGTTTTTATCATTTATGGAGGACTGATTTAAAAAGGATGGAGAAAAGGATCATGTAACAGCTTCAGAAATGGACGAAGTAGTTAGAAAAATAAAATTAGAAACCCATTTTTCTTTGTATCTTACCCTTGCTTTCCTTTATTCTACCTTCATTTCCCAACAAGCTTTGTGCGGTGGAAGGATGACCACCGTTATCTCTAAAGCTAGAAATCCACACAAAGGGAATTCCACTTTCTCAGTGGTTCTAGCAAAAGCCCCAAGAAAATCCCCAACTGGCCAGGTTTATGTCATGGTCCCCTTTCCTGGAGATAAGGAGTAGGGTCAGTCCCCCTCAACCTACACAGACTCAGGGCACACCTATGCAACATGGTGACTATTTTCAGGTTTGGAATCAAAGTGGAGATTGTCCTGTCAAAACAATCTTCACCTTAAAACCCTCTTATCAAACATGCCAAATGCAGAATAGTGAGACAACTAAGCAGGACACACAGAAAATAAAGATTAAGCACCAAACAAAAAGAAATAATTTCTCCACAGTAAGTTTTACAGACTATTTGCAGAACATATGGAAAGGCAAAAGCTCCTCGGAAAGCAGGTTGATAAGCGCTGTTACTCCAAGCAGCAGTGAGCAACTGCACTCAGAAACTGAACCGTACGTCCATAGAATGGGCTACCCATTGTCAATTGCTTTTACAAGATCTAAATTTTAAGAATCCTTAAACAAGTTAATAATTTTACCTAAGGCCTTTCAACTGGAGATGCCATCATCTAGTAATTCACCAAAATGACAAACACAGATGGGAAGAGGAGAGGCACCTGACACGTATTCTCCAAGCCCTTTAGAAAACGTGGGGTTGTTCCTGTAGAACCAGGTGAATCTAGGGGAAAGGTGATATTGTAGACATCAAGGGAATGGGTACTACTCAAAAAGGCATGCCACGCGCACACACACAGAAAGGCATGCCACATACATACACACACAAAAGGCACACCACACACACACACACACACACACACAAAGGCATGCCACACAAATGTTGCCATGGCAAAACTGGAAGAGTCTACAGTGTTAATCCAGCATGCTGTTGGCATTGTTGTAAACAAGTCAAGGGCAAGATTCTTATCAAGAGGGTTAATGTTTGTATTGCGCATATTAATCATCTAAGAGCCTAGATAGCTTCCTGAAACTCATGAAGGAAAATGATCAGAAAAAGAAGGAAGCCAAAGAGAAAGATACCTGGATTCAACTGAAGCACCAGCCTGCTTCACCCAGAGAAGCTCCCTTTGTGAGAACCAGTGGAAAGGAGCCTGAGCTGCTGGAACCCTTCCCTATGAATTCATGGCATAATAGGTGTAAAGTAAAAAGGCTACTGTAAAATAATAATAGTTAAGATCTAAGAACCTAGAAGCAAGCAGACCAGAAACATAATAGCTTTTATAGAACTGAGCTTATATAACTCATTTTGGTGAGTTTCATCAGCATATCTTTACAGAAGCATGGCTTTATGTGAAACATATAACCTTATTTTTTTAATTTTTTAAATCATAGCTGTGTATATTAATGCAATCATGGGGTACAGTGTGTTGGTTTCGCACACAATCTAAAATATTTTCATCAAACTGGTTAACATAGCCTTCATGGCATTTTCTTGGTTATTGTGTAAAGCCCTTTATATTCTGCATTCAGTAAGTTTCACCTGTACCCTTCTAACATATAACATTTTTTAAAGGGCTGATACAGTTTGGGTAGGACCTTACGAGTACAAAACAGGCTTTTAGCAGATTATCTGAAAAACAAATTGTACCACCTTCTTAGCGCTGTGTATCAGACACTGCTCTAAACACATTACAAATATAAACTAATCCCTTTTAGGTAGGTATTATTTTCATCATGATGTTGATGACAGAAGTGAGGCAAAGAGAAGTAAAGATGATTCACCCAAAATCACAGAGCAAATAAGTAGCCCAAAAAGGATTTAAATCCAGGCAAACTAGTTCTAGCATCAATACATCAAACCATTATGCTATGATGCTTCTCTCAGTAAGTACTCAAACTATATTACTGCGTGGTCAATTAGGAAAAGGTGGATTAGATTCTATTTTTTATCTACGTAAGAATAACAGTTTGTTTTATAACTTCTTCCTTACTGATGTTTCTGAGATGGAAATATTCTTAGGAAGGGCCAGCAAATTTTAAAGTTAAAATTTAAAAGATCAAATGTATTATGCCTAAGCAGCTTGAAAATTTTTTAAATAATCTCCCCTTGGAAGTAATGAGATCCCAGATTTATCTGTCCCCAGCTGAACTTAGAATCTTCCAAACCAGTTATACCCACAGCTTTTCCCATTTCTGTCCCATTTTTGCCTTTAACTCAGGCAAAAAAATCTCGGAGTTACCCTCGATTCTTCTCTTTTATATAAACTTTACATCCAAACTCTATTTTTTTTTTTTTTGAGACAGAGTCTCCCTTTATCACCCTCGGTACAGTGCCGTGGCGTCATAGCTCACAGGACCCTCAAACTCTTGGGCTCAAGCAATTTTCTTGCCTCAGCCTCCCCAGCAGCTAGGACTATAGGCACCTGCCACAACACCTGGCTATTTTTAGACACGGAGTCTCGCTCTGACTCAGGCTGGTCTTGAACCTGTGAGCTCAGGCAATCCACCCACCTTGGCCTCCCAAGTGCTAGGATTACAGGCATAAGCCACAGCGCCCAGTCTCCAAGCTCTATCTTCAAGATACATAGAGCATATACACAGCTATCACCGTGGTTCAGGACATCATCCTGTCACCAAAATTGTATCTTCAGATACATAGAGCATATACACAGCTATCGTCATGGTTCAGGACACCATCCTGTCACCAAAATTGGTACAATTGCCTCCTCATTTCCTCTCCATGGAGCAGCCAGAGTGATCCTTTTAAAACTAAGCCAGATGTGTAACCCTCCACTCAAAACTCTACCCTGGCTTTGTCTTGCCCAGAGTAAAAGTGAAAGTTCTTACAAATGCCCCTATATAAAGTCCCATAAGAAAGACATTCTGTCTCTCATCACATCGCCTACAGTTTACCTCCCAGGACAGTAGGCATTCTGGCCTCCTTACTGTCTCATTCATCAGGCAGGCATCCACCTCCTCAAACCTTTGCAGCAGCAGCACTGCCAGCTCCACCATTCTTTTTCCTGATTTCTTTAGGAAGTATTTCCTCCTCTCTTCCAAGATTTTGCTTAAATGTCACCTTGTGATTTTAAATTGAATTACACATACAAGTATTTTATCTTATCCATGTCGTTTATCTTTTTCTAATAACCTATAACGTTCATTTTATCTTATTTATCTGATTCTCCCACTAGAATGTAAACTCAGGAAGGCATGGATTTGCTTTGTTCCTTGCTGAGTCCCCAAAACATAGAACAGGGCCTGGTGCATTTATCAAATAGAATACAATAAGCACTTCTTAATTACACAAATAAATATTACTAGTAGGGGAAGCATAACTAACACAGCTTGAAACACAAACTTTGGAACCAAATTGCTTTGGTTTAACATCTGGTTGCAACACTTACTGGTTGTGTGACCTTAGTCAAATTACATATCAAAACTGAACCTTGGTTTTATTCAATTTGTAAAATGGGATGACTGATTATTACCCAACTGATAGGATTAAATTAAATAATCCGAATAGCAAGCTACATCTACCTGGCACACAGTAAATTCCCAATAAACATTAGCTAGTTTAGAGGTAGTATAGTTAAGTCAGGTCATTCTGGATAAAGTTGTACGCAGATCTGTGTAGCAAATGAAAATTTTTCAATAATAAAAAAATTTATAAATGGATAGATATCTGTTCATTGAGGATAGGATATTAGAGGTTATTTATTCCAGTCCTTATCACATTGTATAATATTCCTTGTTGACAATTCTAGGCCTCCCTCTTTGCCCTTTCTGGAAGATCCGTTTGATTTCCTGCCTACATCCAAGTCCCTACTTTCTCATTTTGGGTTGGTCAGGGTGGCAGTCTACTTTCAGTTCTTGATGTGCTCTTGAAGAATGACCAGACACACCAAAGTGTCAGGCCAAGCCTCCTCATTCTATTATCCTGGTTCTGTGGCTCTTTAGGGTGGAAAAATCACCAGCAGGGGCCAATACGACAAAATGACCACAGGAACAATTTCACATCAGCAGCTCTTTATTATAAACGGAATGAGTTTGTCCCCAGAGACAGACAGACAGACCGACTCATTCCCTTACTCCCTGCCTCACACAGGTTGTTTTCTTTTATTGGCCCCATCCAGAGGACGGCTCTTAGGTGTAGGATGTTACTAAATGATCAGCAGGTGTTTTCAATTCTATCTTGTCTAGGAGCTCCCTCTCCAAAAGCCCACCTGGAGGGGTGAGGGGAATTCCAAGATGGATAAAGCATTCCCTCGTCTTTGTGTGTAGCAGGTGCTTAGCATAGCATTAAGGAAGGGTAGGGCAACACCAAAAGAGTGCCTGCCCTTATCCTTCTTCCCAGATAGGGTATTTGCTCAAGACAGGGCTAAAACAAGGCACCTAGAAAAGCTAACATCCTAGCTACCTAACAATTGCAATGCCTGAGATACTGAAAGTATAGACTAATCTCCTATGTTGATATGGCTCACTAAAAATGTCAGACAAGTGCCTTTTCCAACATTTATGTAAACATCAGATAGGCATGAGCTTCAAGGGGAAGTGACCCAATCCCTGGTTCTAGAAAGTAGATCCCAATTCAGCAGAGCCAACCATAATAATCCCATTCCTGTGGCCAGTCACTGGTTAAGAATAGACACATGTCACCTAATTACCAATCTTATATTTTAAAAAAGAATAACGTGTGAGCAGGACCACATGACTGTCCCAGCTACCTGGGAGGCCAAGGCAGGGGGATCACTTGAGCCCAGGAGTTGGAGGCTGCAGCAAGCTATGAAAAGGATCGACATGTGAGTCATAGGGTACAATTCTGGCCAATACTAAATGCAGGAAGTGTGTTAAGGACTTCTAGGAAAAACTCTCTTGCTGTTATTAAGCAATCAGAACAAAAAGACGATTCTTTTTCTGGATGCAATTTCTTTAGATGTGATGTCTGAAAGTGCTGAAACCATATCATTACCTTGGAGGGCACCAGCCATTAGTCGAAATTGATACCCATTTGATAGTCATTAAATATTTAACTCACTAAATATCTCTGTCTCTCAGGCATATACAATCATGCATTGTTTAACAAAGGAGCTACATTCTGAGAAATGCAGATCTAGGCAATATTGTCATCATGCAAACATCATAAGAGTGTACTTATACAAATAGAAATGATATAGCCTACTAAACACTTACATGGTATGAGATAGCCTATTGCTCCCAGGCTACAAATCCATACAGCATGTTACTGTGCTAAATACTGTAAGCAGTTGTAAAACCATGGTAAGTATTTGTGTATCTAAACATAGAAAGGTATAGTAGAAAACGCACTATAGTATTAGGGGACCACCTTGATATGTGTGGTCCATCATTGACTCAAATACCATTATGCAGTACATGATTCTAATAGAATCACAATTCCTGCTCACTTGTGAGGGTGTGGGGGTGGGGTGGGGAGTGACCAGTGCTGGTCAATGAGTTGTGAGTAGAAATGATGTGTGTTATTTCTGAACGAGAGCACTTATTGTTGGTGCAAAACATCCTAGAGTTCTCTTTCTCTTCTGACATAGTAACCGGCAATGTTCAAGGTGGTAGCAGTGTGGGTCCTTAAGTAATTACAGTGAAAAGAGCCCTATCACTACCCTGGATCTATCCATTTTGAGCATAACATTTTAAAAATACAATAGGCTGGCAAGAGGACCACTGGAGGCCAGGAGTTCAAGACCAGCCTTAACAAAATAGCAAGACCCTGTCTCTACAAAAAATAAGGAAAATTAGCCAGACATGGTGGCATGGTAGTACATGGTAGTTCCAAGTACTCAGGAGGCTGAAGCAGGAGGATCACTTGGACTGAGGAGTTCAAAGCTGCAGTGAGCAATGAACATACCAGTGTTACTGTACTGTAGCCTAGGTAACAGTGAGACCCTGTCTCTAAAAAAAAAGAAAGAAAGGAAATAACAGCAAAAGAAAGAAAATATACCAAATAAAAGCACCTACATCTTGTTGTTAAAGTCTAGTCTTTGAAGATAAACAGAAACATCTGAGTCCCAGATCCACCCTTCTCTGAGCTTCAATGTCTCCATTTAGAAAAGGGAATAATAAGAGATACTTTTCTAGATTCATAGAGAGATAAATAACATAAAAGACTTAAAGAATATAACACATAGTTAACATATAGTTAAAATGTGATAAT
Source organism: Perodicticus potto (assembly GCA_963574655.1). NCBI lineage: Eukaryota > Metazoa > Chordata > Mammalia > Primates > Lorisidae > Perodicticus > Perodicticus potto. Next base: position 7,329 of record CAUYRH010116510.1, read on the forward strand.
TTTGCTTTCTACCAGGACATTACTTTGCAGTAAGAACAACTTCATAGCTTTAAACTTGATAATAAACATTAAAATGAAATTTCTTGGGGTATGGTGGCATGTACCCGTAGTCCTAGCTACTCAGGAGGCTGAAGTGGGAGGACTGCTGAAGCCCAGGAGTTCAAGTACAGCCTAGGCAACATACTGAGACTCTGCCTCTGAAGAAATAAAAAGAAAAAGAAAGAAATGTATCTATTTTTGTGAGAAAGCACCTCAATTCACAGTAAGTTAACCACCCAAGGCACTGTAAAGGTGGTGGCCATAAGGAACTAGGCCTTCTGTACTGATATGTACATGTGGTGCATGTCCAGTGTAAGAAAATTAGGTCAATGTAGAGAGAAATACAGTAGAACCTCCATAGCTGACTATCTCTACCTATAAATTTTGGCCAAAATTATTTTTATTTCACAGCCTTTAAAAATTAGGAGTAAGCTCTCTGGGAGGCCAAGGCAGGTGGATTGCTTCAGCTCAGGAGTTTGAGTCTGAGCAAGAGAGAGACCCCATCTTTACTAAAAATAGAAAAACTAACTGGGCATGGTGGCACATGATTGTAGTCCCAGCTACTCAGGAAGCTGAGGCAAGAGGATGGCTTGAGCCCAGAAGTTTGAAGTTGCTGTGAGCTATGACACCATAGCACTCTAGCCTGAGGGGCAACAGAGTGAAACTCTGTCTCAAAAAAAAAAATAAATAAATAAAATTTAGGAGTAAGTCTTAATTCCAGAAATCCTGTTATCAAAGAAAATGTTTCTATGGGAAGTCAAATAAGATTATCCATTGAATACCCCTAGGTATAATTATAGTCACCAACTAGGTATAATTATAGGTGTACCCCTAGGTATAATTATAGTCACCAACACACACACACACACAGATACCTGGTGCACCAAAGAAAAGCAAGTGGAAATTGGCAGTAAGTGAACATGGCTTCACGTTAAAATGAATAAGATCCCTAAAGATGAAACCACACTGAAGATGAGATCACAATCTGAAATTACCAAACATGCAAGGAAGCAATCTACATATACCAGAGTTAGCAGACAAAATGAATAATGGGATTAGCTCTCCAAAACATAGATAAAAATATTATAAATTATATTCTATAGAGACCATTAAAATGATTACAAATAAGCAGACAAAAATGAAAATATAACAAAAGGCAAAGATAATTAGAAAAGAAAAAAAATAAATAAATAAAACTTTTTTCTTTTTTTTTTTTTGAGACAGAGTCTCACTTTATTGCCCCCACCTAGAATGCCCTGGCATCATAGCTCACAGCAGCCTCAGACTCTTGGGCTCAAGCAATTCTCAAGTAGCTGGGACTACAGGCATCCACTGCACCCCAATGCCTGGCTATTTTTTTTTTAGAGAGTGGCTCTTGTTCTTGTTCATGTTGGTCTCGATCTCATAAGCTCAAGCAATCCACCCTCCTTGGCCTGGGATTACAGGCACGGGCCACCACGACTGGCCTAAATAAAACTTTAATGATGTAAAAACTTTGTCATTAAAATGTTTGTAAAAATAAATGGACCCTGAGGAATTAGCCATTCTGAAAGGCTGACCATCATGCTGAAGAAGTCACATGCATCCAGTCAACAACCAGCTGACCTTTAGTCAATAGCCAGCATCAAGTGGCAGCTTTATAAATGAACCACCCTGCACATCCAGCTCAGGTGCATCTTCATAAGACCGCAGCCTTAGCTAACATCTAACTGCAACCACCTGGAATAACCAAACCAAGAACTTCTCATTCGGGCCCTTCCTAAATTTTTGATGCTTAAAATCATAAGCAAAATGAAATTGTTATCATCTAGGAATGCAGAACCCTCATACGCTGCTGGTTTCCACTTTGGAAAATAGTCTGGCAGTGCTTCAAACAAAACAGAGTTGCTATAAGACCCAGCAATTCCACTCTTAGGTATATATCCAAAAGCAATGAACACACATGTTCTCAAAGAAACTTAAACATGAATGTTTTATTTTGTTTTGAGACCGAATCTCACTATTTCACCCTAAAGTGCGAAAGTGCTATGGCATCACAGCTCACAGCAACCTCAAACTCTTGGGCTTAAGCAGTTCTCTTGCCTCAACCTCCTAAATAGCTGGGACTACAGGCGCCGGCCACAACGCCTGGCTATTTTTTTGTTGCAGTTGTTTGTTTAGGCCGATTCGAACCCGCTACCTTAGGTATATGTGGCTGGCGCCATAACCACTGTGCTATGAGCGCCAAGCCAACATGAATGTTTACACAACATTATTCATAATAGTCAAAGTTGGAAGTGATGCAAATGTTCATCAACAGAAGAATGGGTAAACAAAATGTGATAAATAAAAAGAATGAAATAATTATTCATGCCACGACACAAATGAACCTTGAAAGCATTAAGCTAAGTGAAAAAAGCCAGTCACAAAAGACCACGTGCTTTATGGTTCCATGAAAATGAGAATTCAGAAGAAGATTTTCTATACAGACGTTACTTTTCTCTGGAGCATAACATTTAAAGAAAAAGAAAGAAAGAAAAAGAACCTTACTTCTAGAGATAGAAAGTAGACAAGCAGTTGCCTAGGGCTGTGGACGGGCAGGGTGAGGGGGCAGTGGTTGGAGCATGGTACATAAAGCACATGGGGTTTCTTTTTGAGGTGACGAAAGTATTCTAAATTGTAACGATGATTATGCATATCTTTGAATATAATAAAAGCAACTGAATTATACACTTCAATGGGGAAATAGGATGTTATCTAAATGTTATCTCGCAGAAACTATTAAGTTATGCTAAAGATAGTTCGTCAGGCTGAAAGGACGTGATACTAGATGGCATATAACACCCATACAAAGAAATAAAGAATGCTGGTAAAGGCAATTATGAAGGTAATAATAAAAAAAGCATAAATATACATTTATCTTTTTTCATCTCCACTGATTTTAAAACACATACATGGCCAGGCACGGTGGCTCACGCCTGTAATCCTAGCACTCGAGGAGGCTGAGGCAGGTGGATAGCTTGAGCTCGTGGGTTCGAGACGAGCCTGAGCAAAAAGCGAGTCCCTCCCGTCTCTACTAAAAATAGAAAAAACTGAGGACAGAGGATCACTTGAGCCCAAGAGTTGGAGGTTGCTGTGAGCTATGATGCCATAGCACTCTACCCAGGGCAACAGTTTGAAGCACCAAGGAGGGTGGAGAGAATGAAACTGTATATTGAGGAAGGAAATAACATACACAGTAAGTCAAATGCACAGGAAGAAAAACAGCACTGAAAGTGAGGAAGTCCCAGGAAAAAATTGAAGCCTATAAACATGGTTTTTCTCTTAACTTCTTTAAAAGACATGTATGTCTCAAGGAATACTCTTGCCTCAGCCTCCTGAGTAATTGGGACTACAGACGTGTGCTAACATGCCCAGCTAGTTTTCCTATTTTTGCTAGGGATGGGGTCTCTCTCTTGCTCAGGCTGGTCTTGAACTCCTGAGCTCAGGCAATCTATCCACCTTGGCCTCCCAGAGTGCTTGGATTACAGGCGTGAGCCACCACGCCCAGCTCCTATGTGTCTATCTTTATGTTAGTACCAGACTCTCTTAATCATTGTAGCTTTATATTAAGTTTTGAAATCAGGTAGTATAGGGCCTCCAACTTTGATCTCCTTTTTAAAGAATTTTTTCACTATTCTGGATTCTTCGCATTTTCATATACATTTTAGGATTAACTTGCCAATTCTGCAAAAATAAGCCTGCTGGAAATTTGATAGGGATTGCACTGTTTTTATATATCAACTGGGGAAGTATTGGCATCTTATAATAGCAAACCTTCCAAATCTGTGAATGTGCAATGTCTATTTATTTAAATCTTTTAAAATTTCTCTCAGCAATGTTTATATTTTTCAGCATACACTATTTTGCACTTCTTTTGTTTAATTTATTCCTAAGCATTTTGTTCTTTTTGATATTATGAGCAGAATTGCTTTCTTATTTTCATTTTCATATCATTCCTTGCTACGGTTATGCAAGTGATTTTTGTATATTAATCTTTAATGATGTGATTTCACTCAACATATTTATTAGTTCTAAACGTTTTTCTGGGTTTCTTAAGATCATTTACATATAGGATCATGTTCCCTACAAATAAAGACAATTTTATTACTTCCTTTCCAATCTGGAGGCTATTAATTTCTTTTTCTTGCCAGATTGCCTTTGCTAGAATCTGTAGTACAATGTTGAACAGTTGAGAGCCCCGCGCTTACAATCTTTTAGCAGAGGGCTGAACTTCTAACCCACTGTAATAAATTTGTGCTGTTTTCAGCCACCGAGTTTGAGGTAATTCATCACAGCAGCAATAGAAAACAGACGATTTATTTTTCTAGTTCTTCTGGCTTTGGTTTTGGTAACTTGCAAGGATTTGTCCATTTTATCTTTTTTTTCCTCCTGAAAATACTTACATCAAATCCATTTCATCTTTGTTGTCTAATTTGTTGGCATAAAGTTGTTCACAGTATCATCTAAGAATCCCTTTACTTATTACAAGGTCAGTATTAATTTCCATTGTTTCTCCCACCCCCATCAATGTATCTAAAGGTTTTTGAATTGTGTTGAAATTTTCAAAGAACCAACTTTTGGCTTCATTGTTGTTTTTTCTACTCTTTTTCCATTTTTCATTTCATTGATTTCCACTCTTACTTGTATTATTTCTTTCACCTCCCCTTATTTTGGTTAGTTTGCTCTTACTTTTGGATTTCTTAAGGTAGATGCGTAGGTGGGTATTTTTTTCCTTAAAAGCCACAATCTTCTTATCATAGGGTGTTGATTTTACACATTTTATCTTTTCTAAGACAGATGTTTAAATCTATAAATTTGCTTCTAAGCCAGTGGTTCTCAACCTTCCTAATGCCACGAACCTTTAATACAGTCCAAAGGGGTCGTGACCCACAGGTTGAGAACCACTGTTAAATATTGCTTTAGCTACATCCCATTTTAATGCGTTGAGGTTTTATTATCATTTGGGCCAAAATATTTTTTAATTTTTTTATTTCTTCTTTGAGCTAGGAGTTATCGAAAGTATTCTTTAATTTGCAAATATTTGTGAATTTCTCAAGTTTTCTGTCATTGATAATTTTTTGTTTTATTGTTTGGGATTCATTGAGGGTACAAATTAGGTTACACTATTGACATTTGTTAGGTAAAGTCCCTCATAATTGTGTCCTCCAAGAGGTAGACCATACACCAGGACCCACCACCCCCTCTTTCTCTCTTTCCAGTCCTCCCTTCTCCCACCCCCCACCACTAACTAACATCAATTGTCCTCATATCAGAATTGAGTGCATTGGATTCTTGCTTCTCCATTCTTGTGATGATTTACTAAGAAGAATGTGTTTCAACTCCATCCAGGTTAATACAAAAGATGTAAAGTCACCATCTTTTTTTGGTGGCTGAGTAGTATTCCATGGTATACATATACCACAACTTGTTAAACCATTTCTGGATTGGTCAGCATTTAGGTTGTTTCCACAATTAGGCAATTGCAAATTGAGCTGTGATAAACAGTCTAGTACAAATGTACTTGTGATAGAATGATTTTTTTTCTTCTGGGTAGATGCCTAGTAATGGGATTGCAGGATCAAATGGGAGGTCTAAGTTGAGTTCTTTGAGGATTCTGCATACTTCCTTCCAAAAAGGTATTAGTTTGCAGTCTGACCAGCAGTGTAGAAGTGTTCCCTTCTCTCCACATCCATGTCAGCATCTGCAGCTTTGAGACTTTTGTGATGTGGGCCATTCTCACTGGGGTTAGGTGATATCTCAGGGTGGGGTTTTGTTTGCAGTTTTGTTGTTGTTGTTGTTTGGCCAGGGCTAGGTTTGAACCTACCACCTCTGGCATATGGGGCTGGCACCCTACTCCTTTGAGCCACAGGCGCCGCCCGTCAGGGTGGTTTTGATTTGCATTTCTCTGATAGTTAGGAACGATGAGCATTTTTTCATATGTTTGTTAGCCATTTGTCTGTCTTCTTTAGTGATGGTTCTATTCATCTCATTTGCCCATTCATAAAAGGACTTGCTGGGTCTTTTTTTGTTGCTTAATTTGAGTTCTCTTTAGATTCTAGTTATCAAGTTTTTATCTGACTGACAATAGGCAAATATCTTTTCCCATTCTGATGGCTGTCTCTTTGCTTTGGTTGTTGTCTCCTTAGCTGTACAGAAGCTATTCAGTTTAATTGAGTCTCATTTGTTCATTTTTGTTGTTGATTAAATTACCACTGGAGTCTTCTTAATAAAGTCTTTCTCCAAGCCTATAACTTCATGTGTTTTTCTCACACTTACTTTGAAGAATTTTATTGTTTCATGCCTTAAATTTCAATCTTTTATCCATCTTGAATCAATTTTTGTAGTGGTGAGAGGTACAGGTCCAGTTTCAATCTTTTGCATGTGGTTATCCAGTTCTCCTAACAGCATTTATTGAACAGGGATTCTTTTCCCTAGTTATGTTCTTGTTTGGTTTATCAAAGATCAGGTGGCTATAAGATGTTAGTTTCATCTCATGGTTTTCTATTTGGTTCCAGATGTCTATGTCTCTATTTTTGTGCCAATACCATGCTGTTTTGATCGCTAAGGCCTTGTAGTACAGCCTAAAATCTGGTAGTCTGATGCCCCTGGACTTGTTTTTATTACTAAGACTTGCCTTAGCTATATGGGTTTTTTTCTGGTTTCATACAAAGTGAAGAATTATTTTTTACAAATCTTGAAAGTGTGATGTTGGTATTTTAATGGGGATTGCCTTGAATCTATATTGCTTCAGGAAGTATAGACATTTTAACAATGATGATTCTTCCCAGCCATGAGCATGGTATGTTCTTCTATTTGTTAATATCTTCTGCTATTTCTTTTCTTAGAGTTTTGTAATTTTCTTTTTCTTTTTAGAAAGTCTCATTTTGTTGCCCTTGGTACAGTGCTCATTTTGTTGCCCTTGGTAGAGTGCTGTGGCATCACAGCACTTGGGCTTAGGTGATTCTCCTGCCTTAGCCTCCTGAGTAGCTGGGACTACAGGCACCTGCCACAACGCCCAGCTATTTTTTTTTGCTGCAGTTTGGCCAGGGGTGGGTTCAAACAGTATATGCAGCTGGCACCCTACTCACTGAGCCACAGGCACTGCTCTTGCTATTTTCTTTGTAGAGGTCCTTCACCTCTTCTGTTAGGTATATTTCTATATTTCATTTTTTTTGAAGCTACTGTGAAGAGACTTGTGTCTTTCATTAGCTTTTCATCTTGGCTGTTATTGTCATAAAAGCTACTGATTTGTGGACATTGATTTTATATTCTGAGACATTACTATAATTTTTAATCACTCCCAGGAGTCTTGGGGTTAAGTCTTTGGGGTTCTCTATATTGTTGGCCAAGAGAGAGAGTTTAACTTCCTCTGCCCCCATTTGGATGCCTTTTATTTCCTTCTCTTGCCTTGATTGTATTGGCTAGAACTTCCAGCACTATGTTGAATACTAATGGTGTAAGAGGATAACTTTGACTAGTTTCAGTTCTGAGTGGAAAAGCTCTAAGTTTTACTCCATTCAGTATAATATTAACTGTAGGTTTTTCATAGATAGCTTCAATCAGTTAAAGAAATGTGCCACCTATGCCTATATTTTTCAGAGTTCTAATTAGAAAGGGATGTTGAATTTTATCAGATGCTTTTTCCACATCTATTGAGAGGATCATATGATCTTTCTTTTTGCTTCTGTTGATATGGTAAATTACATTTATGGACTTGCAGGTGTTAAACCAGCCTTGCATCCCTGTGATGAAACCTACTTGATTGTGAAGTATGACTTTTTTAATGAGAAGCTGTAATCTATTGGCTAGGATCTTATTGAGAATTTTTGCATTTATATTCTTTAGTGAAAATGGTCTGAAGTTATTATTTTTTAGTTGGGTCTTTTCCTGGTTGTGATATCAGGGTGGTGTTTGCTTCATAGAACCTGTTGGGGAAGATTCCTTCCTTCTCAATTTTTTGGAATAGTTTCTGTAGTATGGGTATAAGCTCTTTGAAGGTTTGATAGAATTCTGGTGTGAAGCTATCTGAATCAGGGCTTTTTTGTTGTTGGAGTTTTTTATTGTTTCTTTGATCTCAATGCTTGAAATTGGTCTCTTGGAGAGATCTTTTTCTTCTTGGTTAAGTCTAGGAAGAGGGTGTGACTCCAAGTATTGTTCCATTTTCTCTACATTGTCAAATTTCTGAGCATAGGGTTTCTTGTAGTACTCAGAGATGATCTCTTGTATCTCTGTACATCTGTTGCTATTTCCCCTTTATCATTTCTGATTGAGAAATTTAGAGATTAAATTTCTAAATTTGATTAATTTAGATATTAGAGATTTTACTTTTCTTTTTCTAGTTAATCTGGCCAAAGGTTTATCAATTTTTAAAATTTTTTTTGAAAAACCAACTTTTTCTTTCATTGATTTTCTGAATGATTCTTTTGTTTTCAATTTCATTAATCTCTGATTTAATGCTGGTTATTTCTTTTCTTCTGCTGTGTTTGAGATTAGATTGTTCTTCTTTTGCCAATTCCATAAAATGGTTTGTGAGTTTGTTGACGTGCTCTCTTTCTGTCTTTCAAACATAGGCATCTAATGTGATAAATTTCCCTCTTCCTTGTGTCTTCATTATTGTTATGTTTCAGGAATTTAACTGTTTTTTTTTTTTTGCCGTTTCTGGCCAGGGCTGGGTTTGAACCCGCCACTTCCGGTGTATGGGGCCAACACCCTACTAACAATTTCCTCTTTTATTTCTTCCTGAACACAGCTATCATTCATCATAACGTTGTTTAATTTCCATGCCCTTGTGTAGGGAATGAACATTTTTTTGGAGTTGAACTCCATGTTTATTGCCTTGTGATCTGAAAAAATACAGGGTGTAATTTCTATTCTTTTAATTTTGTTGAGGTTGGATTTGTATCCTAGAACATGATCTATTTTGAAGTATGTTCCATGGGCTGATGAGAAAAATGTATATTCTTTAGCTTTAGGATGATGTGTTCTGCATATATCTATCAATCCCATTTGTTCTGCGGTCATATTTAAGACATTTGTTTGTTTATTTTCTGTTTAGAAGAGCTGTCCAGATCTGTCAGAGGGGTGTTAAGGTCCTGGCTATTATGGTGTTATGGGATATCATATTGCTCAGATCAATCAAGTTTTGTTTTGTCCATCTGGGAGCATTTAAGTTGGGTGCATAAATATTTAAAATTGAAATGTCTTCTTGGTGCATTCTTCCTCTGACCAGTATAAAGTGTCCAACTTTGTCTTTCTTAACTTTAGCTGCTTTAAATCTGCTTGTATCTGAAAATAAGATTGCAACCCCTCCTTTCCTCTGATTTCTATTTTCTTGAAATACCACTTTTCATTCCTTAATGATGAGTCTTGATTTGTCCTTCAAGGCTAGGTGCATTTCCTGAAGACAGCATATGGATGGCTTATGCTTTTTTTATCCAATTGGCCACCCTATCCCTCCTCAGTGAGGAATTCAATCCATTGACATTTATTAAGAGAATTGATAAGTGTAGTGTAATTTTATTCATCTTATTTTGTGAAAGTCTGTCGTATAGTTTTATCCCTTGTGCCATTGTGGAAGTTTTTACCTTTGGCTTTGGGGTGTTCACATTCCTGGTGGTCCATTGTGAAGTTCAATGTTGTGAATAGGTATAGGTATTTCCTGTAGAGCTGGTCTTGTTGTGGTGAATTTCATCAGTGTTTGCATATTCACAAAAGATTTGATTTCTCCATCAATTTTGAAACTTCCATAGTTTCAAAACTATGGATATGCTATATCCATAGCAGGATATGGAATTTTGGGCTGAATGTTGTTTTGTTTAAGAACGTTGAAGGTGGATGACCATGCTCTTCTGGCTTGGAAAGTTTCAGTTGAAAAGCCTACTGTCACCCCAATGGCTTTGTTCCCGTGTCTCAGTTGTTGCTAACTCCTGTCTGCTTGCAGAATTTTTTTCTTTCATCTTGACTTTGGACAGGTTGACTACAATGCGTCTTGGAGAAGCTCAGTTTGAGTTGAGATTACCTGGGGTTCAATATCCTTCTAAAATGACTGTGTCAGAATCTTTATGAAAACTTAGCAAGTTTTCATTTATGATAGTCTCCAGTAGGGTTTCCATTTCTTTGGAACAATCTTCTTCGCCCTCAGGTATCCCTATTATTTGTATGCTTCATGAAGTCTTGTAGTTCTCTAAGCAACCGTTCTGCTGCTTTCTTTTCTACCCCTTTAACTACCTAGGTTAACTGAAGAACTTTATCCTCTTGCTCTGAGGCTGTCTCCTCTCCATGGTCTAATCTATTTTTGATACTTTCTGCTACATCCTTTTATCCCCTGATTGTTTCCTTTATTTCCTTAAGCTTTGCCATATCCTTTCAATAGTCTACATACATAATTCTCATCCATCTTTTAGTTCTGTCTTTCCATTTTCTCATCCATTCCCTTTTTGGTCTTTATCATCCATGTTTTTAATTACCTTTTTGTTAAATCCATTAACTTTTTGTAGGGAGTTTTCTGTTGTAGCTGCCTCATGGTCCCTTGGGCAAGTTGCTCTTTTTTTGTTTTTCAAGTTACCTGAATTTTTCTGTTGGCTCCTTCTCATGTATACTTTCCTCTTGTTCATCTCCTTGTCTTCCTTTTTCCTTCTCACTTGCTCCTTTGCTTTAAATTACCTGGTCTCAGAGCTTAGGTTTTGAAGTGGCCTCTTGGTATAAAGCCAAAAGGTAGAGAAAGATAAAGACTGAATAGGGAAGATAAAGAAATTTATCTTCCCTATTCCTTTCCTTCATAAAAGGAAGTGGGATGAAAGAAATAAAATAAAGAACAAGAGAGAAGGAGGAGAGGAAGAGAGAATGAGAGTGATAGGAGAAATGGTATTGATTGGCACATTGCTAAGGCCATGCCAGTAACTCAAGGATTTTGAGGGGATGGGCTGGGTGGGTTTCTTGAAGTCAGGAGCTTCTTACCAGCCTGAGAAAAGCCAGACTCTACCTTTGCCAAAAATAGGAAGAGAAAGAAAAGAGCAAAAACAAAAAATGAGAAAGAAAAAATAAACGAAAATGAAAAAGAAAAATTCTGCAGTGAGGACTTGTTAAGACTGTCTTCCCAGGGCCAAAGGTAGAAGGGCTCCCTAGACCATGATCTCTTGCCTTCTTAGAGCCAGACTACTGCCATGACCTTCCAGCCAGAACAAAGCCATACCATCCTAGCAATCAGAGAAAAAAGAAAATAATAAGAAGAATAATAAAATAAGACTTGATATAGAAAATTAAAAGCACAGTTGTATCAAATAAAAGAGAGAGAGAAGACAGAAATAAGAAAAGAGAGAAAAAAGACCCACCAAAAAGGAAGGGAAGCTATCCTAGCTCTTGTATGAGTAATTTATGTAAGAAAGATGAGAAAAGTCTGTGTCAAAAGAGCAAAAGGAGAGGAGTGAAATAGAGAGAGAGAATAAATGAGGCTGAATTACCATAACCAAAAATATAGGAGCCCTTGCTCTTGATGAAAGTAAAAATGGAAGTTAAGAATAGAACCAACTAAACAAATTATAAAAACTACAACACAACAATACAAAACAAAAAAACTCAAATAGTCAAAAACAGCAGCAACCTCAGCAACAAAGAAACAAAAAAAATATTTATATAGCAAAAGATATAAACTTTAATAGGAATATATGTTACAATATATTTCCAGGACACCAGATGGCGCTATGGTTTTAGGAGGTGGAGAAGACAGCCGGTAACATTTCTCTAGTTTCTGGGTGTAGTCCTCATTCCTAACTTAGTTGGTGATCACCTGATTGTTTCCTCAGCATTTAGTCCCAGCTGGTTCAGATCTTAAAGCTCTCCAGAATCCTTCAGAGGCAGATCTTACAGTGCCCTCTGATAGCAGTTTCTGGGGAGTTCAGGAGCCACTGAACCCACTCCAAGAAGGGAAGCCCAATCCAGGTAGGCAGAATAGAGATGGCTATGATTTAGGGCCTTGCTCAGAGGCTCATCCTCAAGACTGACTCACGACCTTCCCACAATAGCAGCCCCCTGGCAGCTGGGATGTTCCCAGTATGGCTGCCTTGCCAGACCCCAAACAGATGATAAATCTACTCTACCTAGTATTCAAATCTGGTTCCTGTATACTGTTCAGGTCTTCCCTCTCTTCCAAGCCTTCTACTCAATGTGCACCTTTCTCCAAAACTGAAAACTATGGACAGGCTTCCTCTCATCCCCAGGCCTCCATGGGTGGGCTGGCCATTCCTACCAGCTCCCAGTCACTTGCCTACTGAGTCAGACCACCATAGCTCCAGATCACCAGCTGTCTCCTGTACACCACCACCTCATGGTACTCCTGGAGCTACAATTCCATGTAAGGGTCCTGCACCATGTGTGGCTGGGTTCTCTTTCTTCCCCAGTCATAAGAGGAGAGCTCAGCTGAACAATCCTTCTGGTCCTTCATCTTGCTCCGCCCTCTTGTTATTAATTTCGAATTTAATATTGTTGTGGTTAGAGAACATGCTTTACCTGATTTTTATACTTTTTGGCTGATTTCTATCCTTTTAATTTTGTGTTATGACCTAACATTTTGTTTATTTGGGAGAATGATGCATGTATGCTTGAAAACAAAATGTTATGATCATTTTATATGGAGTGGTCTATTGATAACAGGTAGGCCATTGTTCACGTCTTCTATATCCTTGCTGGGTTTTGCCTAATTGTTTTACTTGTTTTTTCAGAATGGGTTATTGAAGTATCTTAAAATATTTTTGAATGGTCTCTGTCTTCCTTAAGTTCTGTAAGTTTTAGCTTTATGTTTTTTAGTCTCAGTTGGTAGGGATGTTTTTATTTATAATTGTTATATTTTCCTAATAAGTTGACTTTTTATCATTGGAAAATATCCTTCCTTGTCTCTAGTAATATTTTTGTTCCAAAATCTACTTTGCCTATTATTACTATAGTTATTCCATCACTCTTCTGGTTATAGTTTGCACAGTCTGTCTTTTCTATCCATTTACTTTTACTCTATTTGTCTTTGAATTTAAAGGTTTTCTTTTGTAGTAACATGGTACTTATTTTTAATCCAGTCTGATAATTTCTGAAATTTGATTGGATTGTTTAATTCATGCATATTTTACTTTCATTGATTTTTCTATGTTTTTTCTACTCTTTGTTTATGTTCTGATATTTATTATTTCCTTCCTTCTGCTAACTTGAGCTAACATTTACATTAATATTTTCACAGATATTGTTGGATTTACAGCTGCCATTTTGCTATTCATTTTCTGTATTATGTGTTTTTTGTTCCTGTTCCTCCTTTAGTGTCTTCTTTTGTATTAAAAAGGTGTTACCTGGCATTTAAATTCCTCTGTTGATTTTTTTTTTTTTTGCTTTTCTTTAAAAATAAATTATATTCTTAGTAGTGGATCTAGGGATTACCATGTGCCTTAATTTATCACAATCAACTTTAGATTAATGTTTGCTTAGGTCCAATAAAAAGTAAACTTTGCTATGATATTTGTGCTATTATTATCATTTATATTACATCTCTATATGTTATAAACTCAATAATACGGTGTTGTAAACATTATATTATGCAATGGTATGTATATACGTATGCATGTATTCATTTCTGAGACAAAAAAAAAGTGTCACTCACTCTATCCTAGGTAGAGGGTTCTTGTGTCATCATAGCTCACAGCAACCTCAAACTCTTGGTCTTATAAGATCCTCTTGCCTCAGTCTCATTAGTAGCTGAGACTGCAGGTGCCTGTCAGGGGGCCCGCCTACTCTTTCTATTTTTAGTAGAGATTGTTTCACTCTTGCTCAGCATGGTCTCATACTTCTGAGCTCCAGGGATCAATTCACCTAAATCTCCCAGAATGATAGGTTTATAGGCATTAGCCACCGCATAGCCCCGCCCTCAAAAAAAAAAAAAAAAAAAAAAGATAGACATTCAGTTCCATTTTTCTATGAGTGAGACTCTGTCTAAAAAAAAAAAAAAAAGAAATAGACATATAGAAAAATTGAACTGACTTTTGTGTACATAAATAAAATACTTAAGATCAACTGTTTTTTAACAGATTTTTGGTCTCATGTCTTTGTTAGTATGATTTTATTTTTTATTTCAGGTTAATATGAGAGTACATATAATTAGATTACATTGTTTACTTTTGTAAGGTAAAGTCTGAGTTATAGTTGTTTCCTTCCCCCAAGATGCGGGAAGGAAATATACCCATGCACTGGGTGGAACTTGCCTAACCCTCTTTCCCCCTCTTCACTTTCTTGAATTTCAGTGGGTTTTTCTGTCAAGGGAGCACATAATTGTTAATCTACTAGTTTTAACCTAATATTGAGCACATGTGATGCTTGTTTTTCCATTCCTGTAATATTTAGGACAGTGTTCTCCAAATCCATCCAGGTTGTGACAAAAGATATAAAGCACCATCCCATGGCATACATATACCAGAGTTTATTGATCCATTCATGTGTTGAAAGGTATTTGGGTTTTTTCTGCATCTTTGCAATTGTGAATTGGGCTGCTATAAACATTCACGTGCAAATGCCCTTATGATAAAATGATTGCTTTTCTTCTGGATAGATGCTTAGTAATGGGATTGTGGGATCAAATGGAAGGTCTACTTTTAGCTCTTAGAGGATTCTTCACACTTCTTTCCAAAAGGGTTGTATTAGTTTGCAATCCAACCAACAATGTGTAAGTATTCCCATCTCTCTGTGCCTAATCCAACATTTGCAGCTTTGAGACCTTGTGATGTGGACCATTCTCACTGGGGTTAGATGATACTTCAAAGTTGTTTTGATTTATATTCCCCTGATAATTAAAGATTTTGAGCATTTTTTTTTCTGTGTTTGTCAGCCATTCTTCTGTCCTCACAAGAAAAGATTCTGTTCATGTCTCTTGCCCAGTTTTTAATGGGGTTGTTTGCTCTTTTTTGTTGCTTTTCAGGGCTTCTTTGTAGATTCTGCCTATTAGCCCTTTGTTGGATTCAAAGCATGCAAATATCTTCTCCCACTCTGAAAGTTGTCTCTTTGCTTTGTTGATCATTTCCTTAGAAACTTGATCAGGTCCCATTTATTTATTTTTGCTGTTGCTGTGATTGCCTTTGGGGTCATTTTCAGAAATTCTTTCCCAAGTCCAATATTATTAAGAGTTTTCGGCTTGGCGCCTGTGGCTCAACTGGCTAAGATGCCAGCCACGTACACCTGAGCTGGCAGATTCGAATCCAGCCTGGGCCCACCAACACAACAATGACAGCTGCAACCCCCCAAAAAAACAAAAAGAGTTTTCCTCTACACTTTCTTCTAGAGTTTTTACAATTTTAAATCTTAGATTGAAATCTTTTTATTCATGGTGAGTTAATTATCATAAGTGGAGAGAGGTATGGGTCTAGATTCAGTCTTTTACACATAACTAACCAGTTCTCCCAACACCATTTATTAAATAGGGATTCTTTTCTCCAGTGTATGCTTTTGTTTGCTTTATCAAAGATCAGGATGGTGATCTGAGGCTGGTTTCATCTCCATGTCCTCTATTCTGTTCCATTGATCTGTGTCTCTGTTTTTATGCCAGTATTGTGCTATTTTGATCACTATAAACTTATAGTATAACCCGATGTCTGGTAATGTGGTGCCTATAGTTTTGTTATCTTGTATTACGTTGGCAATTGTTTTTTTTTTTTCTGGTTCCATATGAAACATAGAACTGTTTTTTCAAGATATTCAAAGTATGACATTGGAATTTTAATGGAGATTGCATTAAATCTATAGATTACTTTGGATAGTATAGACATTTTAACAATGTTGATTCTTCCTAGCAATGAGCATGGTATGTTCTTCAATCTGTTAACATCCTCTGTTATTTCTTTTCTCAGTGTTTCATAGTCCTCTCTCTAGACATCACTCACATACTTCTTTAAGTATATTTCAAGGTACTTCATTATCTTTGATGCTACTGTGAAGGCTGAAAAACCTTTGATTTCATATTCAGCTTGTCTGCTGTTGGCATATATGAAGGCTACTGATTTGTGAGTATTGATCCTGAGACATTGCTATATTTCTTGATGACTTCCAGGAGTCTTGTGATTGAGTCCTTGGGGCTTTCTAAGTATAGGGACATATCATCAGCAAAGAATGATGGTTTGACTCGTTAATTGATGTTTGCGAAGGTCCCATGGGCAATTCAATAGGGAAAAGATAGTTTTTCCCACAAATTTTGCTGGGACAATTGCATATATAAATACACAAAGATTGATTTAGACCCTAACTTCACCCAATATGAGTTATAGGGGCTTAGTAAACAACTCAAGTTCTCTATTAGAAACCCTAGAATGGCCATGCCTTATGAGTAAAGACCAAGTCCCTGAAAAAAATTGTCCCTGGAAGAAAAGCTAAATAGGTCCACACTAAACAAACCTATAAATAAGACTATAAGATCAGGATGATTCTCCAGTAATTTAACTGCCTCCTAGAACACAACTCAGCACTGTTCAGAGGACGATATTAGAATTCAGAGTCTCCCCACATTTCATCCATAATATCAGTATATAATAAAAAACTACTAGACATGTGAAGAAACAAATAAAATTGCCTACATCATTCTCTTTATTACTGACTTAGAGAAAGGTTAAGCAAATTGATAATGCTAATCACTAGAGCTTTGTCTTCTTTCTCACCAAAACAAGGCCAGTTTTAATCTTAGATATTCAAGATAAAGAGTAGAACACTCAGGAATAAATACCTTACATAAGTTGTCTGAATAAAAATTATTATTTAGATTCCATAAAATCTTGTTTGGCTCTAGGCATATTTGCTAAAATGGATCCAGAGGAAATTTTAGCTCTTTTTCAAACTGCAAAGTACAAATAGGAAACCATGTAATCAATTACCTTGTATAAAACCATTGTAAAATAACAGGAATATTTTCAAGAAGCTGTCAGAAGCATAGCTGTCTCCTAGTAATACTGCCTAGATTCTGGAAATTCCAGAAGGTTCTCAGTTAACATTAGCTATTACAAAAGATCCCAGAATTCTCTAACAGCAAAATTTAGATATCTTTTTAATTGTTAAATCATGCTAGGTTCTGCATAGAAATGAAGCAACCATTATTATATCAGTGGGGCTGTATTTAACCCAGAGAACCCATAACATTTCATTTGAAGTCATTAATTTGACATTATATGAATAAAACTATCAACCTTTTTTTATATGCAGTGTACTTTCCTCAGAACTAAGGAGTCTCCCACCACTACCCTGATCACCCTTTAGGTTACTTTACTCACATTCCATGATATGATTATCTCCTCAAACAGAATTACAGATCCTCCTTGACTTACAGTGGAGCTATGTCCCAATAACTCATAGTAAGTTGAAAATATCTTGAGTCGAGAATGTCTTTAATACACCTAACCTACTGAACTTCAACTGTTAGGCTAACCTACTTTAAACATGCTTGAAACACTTCCATAAGCCTATAGTTGGGCAAAATCAGTTATCACAAAGCCTATTTATAATAAAGTGTTGAACAGTTCATGTAATTTATTGAATACTGTGCTGAAAGTGAAACACAGAATGGTTGCATGAATATTCAAAGCACAGCTTTTAGTGAATGCATATTGCTTTGGCAGCATCGCAATGTTAAAAAATCATAAGTCAAGGGTGGCGCCTGTCACTCAAAGGAGTAGGGCGCCAGCCCCATATGCCGGAGGTGGTGGGTTCAAACCCAGCCCTGGCCAAAAACCGCAAAAAAAAAAAAAATCATAAGTCAAACCATCATAAGTTGGGGATTATCTGTAGTTAAATAAACAAAAGTAGCCTTTATCAGCTTGGTTCATAATCCAACCTCTGTCTCATTCCCCAAGGAATGAATGAAAAATTACTATGTTAAATGCTACTCATAAGGCCAAATAATTCAAGATACATAAGCAGAAGTATGGTCAGGATTTCCTACATAGTATATAGGAGTAACATGATTTCTGTTGTCAGCTTAGAGTTACAGGGAAAGGTCTATAGTTAAAGTTCCCACACAGAGATAAAATATAGTTAGAAGCAGAGTATTAACTTTATAGCAGAATCTGAGATTTAAGCCAAATGCAAGGGAAAAGTTCACACCCAGACAGGAAACATCTCTGGATCCAAAACAGAGAGATGAGGTCACAGTAATATAAGCCTGGACTAACACGTCTCCCCATTGTTCTCTTACTGGTTTAATGGATTGAACAGATTAATCCCTACAAGTATAAATGACTACTTAGAAAAAAACACATTTCAGGAGATTGCAGTCAATGTGTTTATAGATTTTTAAAAGGAGTGATGAGTATTCTTTTTAAAGTTTTACCTTTTCTCTTTATCTCTAATAATACTGAAAATATGAATTAAGAGGTTTCTTCTAAATTAATTCACATGTGGAAACTATTTGCCAGGTGACTACACGATGACTCAGAAACACACACACACTCAGAATTTCCATATGACTCAGAGACAATGCTAGGCATTGCCTAGCACAGAACCAGCTGGCAGAGAAATGTGGTTTGCAGAGTCCCAAAATGAACATCACAAAGAAGGTTTCAAGCTCAGAGACAGTAACTTAATAATCAGTACACCTTCTAATCCACATACTTTTTGCTATGAACTAAACGTTTGTATCCCTACCAAAATTCATATGTTGAATCTCTAATCCCCAATGTGATGGTATCTGCAGGTAGAGCCTTTGGTTGGTAATTAGATTTAGGTGAGGTCATGAGGATGGAGCCCCCCTGATGGGGTTAGTGCCCCATAAGAAGATGAAGTGACCTGGATACATGTGCTCTCTCTCCCTCTTCCCCTCTATTTCTCTCTACCATGTGAGGATACAGTGAGAAGGCACCTGTCTGTGAATCAGGAAGAGGGTCCTGACCACACTGGCACCCTGATCTCAGATTTCCAGCCCCCAGACGTGGGAGAACTAAATGTTTATTTTTTAAGTCACCTAGTGTATGGTATTCTGTTATAGCAGTTGGAACTGTGACAGCTTTTATTTTTTTTCTTGCCTTAACTGACCTAATTAGAGCCACCATAGCACTAATTAAAAGTAGTGATTAAAATTAGTGAGAGCTAACTTTGTCTTATTCCTGACATCAAAAGGAAAGCTTTCACCATTTCATCACTAAGTAAGATTTTTGGTAGACTAAGAAAATTCTCTTCTATTCCTAGTTTTCTTTTTTCTTTTGTTTCTTTTTCTTCTGTGAGACAGAGTCTCACTCTGTCTGCTTGGTAGAGTGCTCTTGCATCATAGGTCACCTCAAACTCTTGGGTTCAAGTAATCCTCTTGCCTTAGTTTCCAAGTAGATGGGACCACGGGTGCCTGCCACCACACCTGACTAGTTATCCTACTTTTAGTAGAGAAGGGGTCTTGCTCTTGCTCAGATTGGTCTCAGACTCCTGAGCTCAAGCAATCTACCTGACTTAGCCTCCCAAAGTGTAAGGATTACAGACGTGAGCCACTGTACCTGGCTATTCCTAGTTTTCTAAGAAATGTTGAGTTTTATTCAACTAACGGATATTGAACTGCATCATATACTATTTTTATGCATCTATTGAATAGATTTTATAGTTTTTCCTTTATTCTTATAATGTGTGAATTACACTCTATTCCTTGCATAAATGCCACCTGGTCATGATATATGCTATGAACTTAATGTTTGTGTACCCCTAAAATTCACATGGAAAGTAATTAAGGTTAAATGATGCCTGTAATCTTAGCACTCTGGGAGGCCCAGAGGGGTGGATTGCCTGAGCTCAAGAGTTTGAGACCAGCCTGGGCAAGAATGCAACCGTCTCTAAAAATAGCTGGGCATCGTAGAAGGCACCTTAGTCCCAGGTACTTGGGAGGCTGAGGCAAGAGAATCATTTAAGCCCAAGAGTTTGAGGTTGCTGTGAGGTATGATGCCATGATACTCTACCAAGGGTAACAAAGTGAGACACTATCTCAAAAAAAAAAAAAGAAAAGAAAAAAGGTTAAATGAGGTCATGGGGGGCTGACCTCATAAAATCAGTGTCCTTTATACTAAAAAATACAAGGGAGCTCGCTTGCTCTCCCATGCACGTACTCAGAGAAAAGGCTATGTGAGGACAAAGCTCCCATCTGCAAGCCAGGAAACCCAGTCCTCACCCAAAACCAAACCCTGCCAGAACATTTATCTTGAACTTCCCAGGCTCCAGAACTGTGATAAAATTCATTTATGTTGTTTTAGCCACAAAGTTTCTCTGATATCTTGCCATGGCAGCTCGACCAAACTAAAATAACGTATTATCTCATTTATATATTGCTGAATTTAGTTTGAGATTATTCTGTTTAGAATTTCTGGGAGCTTTTTGTTTCTCATAATATTCTTGTAATTTTCATTTCTCATTATATCCTTGTTGAATTTTTGTATCATGGTTATTATGTTGGCCTCATATACTCTGGTAAAAATTTTTTAAATTATTATTATTTCTTTCTTAAATTTTACATGAGAACATGCAGTAAAGCCATCTTGTAGCTTTTTTGTGGCAATTAATTATAGGCTCAGTTTATTTAATGTCTATAAGACTATCTTGATTACCTAATTTTCTTGTATCACATTAGGTAAGTTGTATTTTCCTAGGAATTTGGCAATGTTTTCCAAAATTTCAAAGTTGTTGGTATAAAGTTATTCATAATAGCTTCTTGGTAACTTTTTTTAATAGCTTAGAACAAGAAGTGATCACTTGTGCCCTGTCTCCTTTTTTATGCACCAGAAGTTTATCAGTTTAATTTTAGCTTTATTGTTTTTCAACTGTACAGTTTTTAAAATTGTATTAATTTCTACTTTTATCTTCTTTACTTTTTACTCTAACCTTTGGGGGTTTATGTTGTAGAACTTCTTCTAACTTCCTGAAATGAAGTTAGAAAGGTTGAATATTGTTTCCTAATAAATACATTTTATGTTATGAATTAACTTCTGAGCACTACTTTGCTCCACTGCAGAAGTTTTGTGTTAGAGACAGGCTCTCACTCTGTCTCCTAGGCTAGAGTGCAGTGGCATCATCACAGCTGACAGCAATCTGTAGCTCCTGGGCTCAAGTGATGGTCCTCCTCAGCCACCAAGTAGATGGGACTATAGGTGCACCCCCCAATACCCATTTATTTATTTATTTATTTATTTATTTTTTGCAGTTTTTGGTCAGGGCTGGGTTTGAACCTGCCACCTCCGGTATATGGGGCCAGTGCCCTACTCACTGAGCCACAGGCGCCGCCCCCAGTTAATTTTTTTTTATAGAGATAGGGGTCTCACTGTGTTGCTCAGGCTGGTCTTAAACTCCTGGCCTCAAGCAGTCTTCCCACCTGAGCCTCCCAAAGCCTTACGATTATAGGCATGAGCCTCTGTGCCTACCCAACAGAGTTTTAATAAGCTGTATTTTTATTATCATCAGTTCAAAATATATCTAATTTCCATTGTTATTGCTTCTTTGATCCATGAGTTATTTGGTAACTTATTTTTAAATTTGAAAACATAAGAATATTTTCTTTTTCTTTTTATTAAATCATACCTGTGTGCATTAGTGCAATCAAGGGTACAATGTGCTGGTTTCATATACAATCTGAAATATTTTCATCAAATTGTTTACATAGCCTTCAAGGCATTTTCTTAGTTATTGTATGAAGACATTTGTATTCTGCATTTAGTAAGTTTCATCTGTACCCTTCTAAGATGCACCGTAGGTGTGATCCCACCAATTACCCTCCCTCCACCGAACCTCTCCCCTCCCCTCCCTTGCCCCTTTCCCCATATCTTTGTGCTATAATTGGGTTATAGCCTTCATATGAAAGCTATAAATCAGCTTCATAGTAGGGCTGAGTACATTGGATACTTTTTCTTCCATTCTTGAGATACTTTGCTCATAAGAATATTTTCTACTATCTTCTATAATAAATTTCTAGATGAGGTTCCATTTGGTTTGA
>CAUYRH010116511.1:0-15964 GCA_963574655.1 Perodicticus potto
TTTTTTGAGACAGAGCCTCAAGCTGTCACCCTGGATAGAGGGCCGTGGCATCACAGCTCACAGCAACCTCCAATTCCTGGGCTCAAGTGAGTCTCCTGCCTCCGCTTCCCAAGTAGCTGGGACCACAGGCCCCCGCGACAACGCCTGGCCATTTTTTTGGTTGCAGCTGTCATTGTTTGGTGGGCCCAGGCCGGATTCAAACCTGCCAGCTCAGGTTTACATGGCTGGTGCCTTAGCCCGTTGAGCCACAGGCACTGAGCCCAAATATTTGTATTTTAAAGGAAGACTGGCCTTGGAAGCTTTGGATGTAGATTTAATTATGATCTACTTGGTATGACGTGTGGCAGGATATTCACAGTCAACTTACAGGACTTTTCCAGCCTTGTTTCTCCACCAGTAAAGTGGAAGTAATAATAACACTTGAATAAAAGAGTTGTGAGGATTTATTTTATTTATTTATTTATTTTTTTAGAGACAGAGTCTCACTCTGTCACCTTTGGTAGAGTGCTGTGACATCACAGCTCACAGCAACCTCCAACTCCTGAGCTTAGGCGATTCTCTTGCCTCAGCCTCCCGAGTAGCTGGGACTACAGGTGCCGGCCACAACTTCCGGCTAGTTTTTTGTTGCAGTTTGGCTGGGGTCGGGTTCGAACTCACCACCCTCGGTATATGGGGCCGATGCCTTACCCACTGAGCCAAGGCACCGCCCAGTTGTAAGGATTTAATACGCATTTATTTATTTATTTATTTGTTTGTTTGTTTGAGACAGAGCCTCAAGCTGTTGCCCTGGATAGAGTGCTGTGGTATCACAGCTCACAGCAACCTCCAATTCCAGGGCTCAAGCGAGTTTCTTGCCTCCGCCTCCCAAGTAGCTGGGACTACAGGCACCCGCCACAACACCCGGCCATTTTTGGGATGCAGCCGCCATTGTTGTTTGGCGGGCCCGGGCTGGATTCGAACCCGCCAGCTCAGGTGTACGTGGCTGGCACCTTAGCCTGTTGAGCCACAGGCGCCGAGCCTTAATACGCATTAAAAATAAAGGCACCTTAAGAATTAAGGCACTGCAAGTTCAAATCAGTCATAATTAGATTCATTGTCTAATTCCTTCCCCCCCTTTCCTATCATTCTGTAGCAGAAAATATTTCCTAATTGGAAACGTGTATTCTGTTCTGTTGACTTCTCACGACCTGCACTGATTTAACTTAATGCACGCGCTTGTCTAGCTTCTCTTCTGTTGCTTGTTTTCTCGAGGTGTCCGCTGCTCCGCGAAGGGTCTCGAGGTGTCCGCTGCTGCACGAAGGCCTGAGTGAGACACCAGGCGCAGCCCAACCCAGCCCCGTGGGGCATTGGTCACAGCAACTGGGTACTAAAGAACAGACAGAAGTAAAGAAACCTTTTCTGAGTCTGAAAACTTCCTAAGTTTTCGAAAAACCTTTTGCTTCCGTTTTCTTTGCGCAAGTAAGAAATGAAGCAGGAGACAAAAACAAGCCCTCTCTGCTTTAGGCGGATGGGTCGGTTATGGCGTTCCCGCTGCCGGCCAGGTACGCTTCCCGCAGACACCGCCGGAGCCTCGCTCTTGCCCCACGATTGCAGTAACCGCGCGCGCCTCCAGCTTTCTTAAAATACCCGCATGAATGCAGATCCTTGGGACTTGGGCAACCCTCCCGCGGGGCTGGGGTACCGCTATCCCCTCGGGCCCAGGAAACTATCGCAGGCGCTCCGAGCTTTCAGGGAGATGGGCGTCTCCAACAACGGGGCGTCTGGCAGGCCCACCCGGCGTCCTGCGCCCCGAGCCATTCGAGCGTCCGCAGTTACCACCGGACTTAGGGGGCGCGGGCTTTAACCGCGTAGGAGCGCCCGGTGTCAGCGCCGCGCGGGGCGGAGAGGACCTGACGGGATGTAGGGAGAGGAGGCAAATCCGAGAGAAGGGAGAGGGGAGGCGCGGGGACGTGAGCCTCCCGTCCGCACCGGGACAGAACTGGGAGCCGTCACTGTCGTGGACACCGCCTGTCCATCCAGCCCGGCGATGTGTGCCCACCCCATCCCCCAGGCTCCCCTAGCCGGAGGAGGGCCAGTGTGGCCCCAGGGTTCCTGTGAGCGCTCTTCGCTCCCGCACCTCCGCACCGCACTCGGCTCTGCGCGCGCCCCACACGCCCCGAGGCACCCCTGCCCGGCAGCGCCCCCCAGCGGGCTCGCTCGCACCGCGCCGGCGCCGGCCCCGCGCGCTCTTCTCCTGTTGCACTTGACCCCGGGTCTGCCCGCCCCGCCGAGCGTGCCGACACCTCCAGCCCCGCCAGTCTGGCGTCTCCGCCTCCCCTCCTCCTCTGGCGCGGCTAGAGCCGCTCATCCCCTTCCTCCCCCCCCCCCGCCTCCTCCCCTCTTCTTGTCTCCCCCCCGCTCTCTCTTCCCTCCCTCCTCCGCCTCCCCTTTCCCTGTCTTTCCCTCTCTCCTCCTCCCTGCTCGGGCTCTCCCAGGCTCACCGCACCCGAGCCTGGAGGCTGCGCGCCTGGCCGTCTAAGCGCGAGCAGCTGTGGCCGAGGAGCCGCGCGGAGCCGAGAACCTGACGGCCGCAGGTCTGCGTCCCCGCGGAGAGGTCCCGAGCGGCATGGCCGGGAGAGGCGCCTTCCCCGCCGCCGCGCTGCGGCTCTGGAGCGTGGTCCTGTGCGCGCTGGCGCTGCGGGCCGAGGCCCCGCGGGGGGACGGCCTGTACCTGTGGATCGACGCGCGGCAGGCCCGAGTGCTCATAGGTGAGGCCGCGCCGCGCCCGCTAAACCGGGGACACGCGCGGGGAGCACGTTTGAAAACTCAGTTCCAGGGAAGATCGCCGTCTCTCTTTCAGTCGGATATTCTCCGTCTGCAAGTAGAAACTTTTCCCTTGAGCCCGCGCTGGGCTAGTGCTCCGATTACCGCGCACTTAGCCTTAGCGATTTAAGCGCGTGTCTGCTGCGTCCCTCTTGTCGCACGCAGAGGCCCACGAGTCTCAGGGACGTGTCGGTACCAAAAACAGGTGGGTCTGGAGCAAAAATGACCCGTACTGATTCTTTGGTTTTCTTTTTTGCATGAAACTTCTGATTTAGAGTCGTTCAAGTCCACCTAGTTTGATAGTTTTATTATTATTGTTATATTATTTTATCTATCTACTGTGTCCCAGGCAAAGTGGTGAGTGATGTGGGGATGAAAAGTCTTATTATTATTTTTACAAAACAGGATTTGAAGAAGATATCCTGATTGTTTCCGAGGGGAAAATGGCCCCCTTTACACATGATTTCAGAAAAGCACAGCAGAGAATGCCGGCTATTCCTGTCAACATCCATTCCATGAATTTCACCTGGCAAGCTGCAGGGCAGGTAAGTTCTCATAACCAGAGAGGGAGGAGGAACTTTCCCTTAACATTAACACGGCCTCTTGGCAGGTAGGAGTAATACTGGATAGTGTGTAGTCTGAGACATTTTACAATCTATTTTTTTTTTTTTTTTTTTAGACAGAGTCTCACTCTGTTGCTCTGGCTAGAGTGCAGTGGCGTCAGCCTAGTTCATAGCAACCTCACACTCCTGGACTCAAAGGATCCTCCTGCCACAGCCTCCCCAGTAGCTGGAACTACCGGTGCCTGCCACCGCACTGGCTATAATTTTTCTACTTTTAGTAAATGGGAGTCTTACTTTACTGGGGCTGATCTCCAATTCCTGACCTCACATTAGCCTCCCCACCTCCACCTTGCAGAGTGCTAGGATTACAGGTGTGAGCCACTGCACCCAGCCACATTTTACAATTTTTAAGAGTAATTTCTCATCTGATCACCAGTGCAAAGAAATCATTAATTTCTATTTATTTAGGTTGTCACATAAATTAAAGATTCACAAAAGAAAAGAGTAAGCAGTGTGCCTAAGCTCACTAGTTTGGTAAGGGTCTTGAAGCTGCTGGAAATATAAAGACCACAAATACCAACATCACTGTGTTTCTATAATCATTAACATTAAAAGTAACAATTGGCTCGGCGCCTGTGGCTCAAGTGGCTAAGGTGCCAGGCACATACGCCTGAGCTGGTGGATTTGAATCCAGACCAGGCACCAAACAATAATGATGGCTGCAACCAAAAAATATCCGGGTGTTGTGGTGGGCGCCTGTACTCCCAGCTACTTGGGAGGTGGAGGCAGGAGAATTGCTTCAGCCCCGAAGTTGGAGGTTGGTGTGAACTGTGATGCCACAGCACTCTACCCAGGATGACAGCTTGAGGCTCTGTATCAAAAAAAAAAAAAAAAAAAAAAGTAACAATAATGTGTGTTCTTCTGACATTATACTTCACAGCAAATCATAATGCCTATATTGTGCATTTTAAAAGTTGGTATGCATAATGTTACTCCCTGGAATGTGAATGCTGTCCACAGAAGGCACCAAAAAATGCATAACATTTTAAGAAAGGAAAAAACTGTGTTAAAATTGTAATACTCAAGTCACATTTGACGAGAGACACAAGATTCAATATACAAGAAAACAAATGTTATATTATAATTTTAATACAGCTTTTTCCTTTCTTAAAATGTGTAATTTGGGGGGGGGGGCACCCTCTGTATATTTCTGGTAGACATTCACAGACTCAAAAGGTATCATGGAAGAATGGTATAAAATATTGCATCTTGTTGATTTTTTTAAGTTACTATTGTAAATGCTTTCATATGGAAAAGAAAACTGATCCATTTTTATGAAGAAGTATTCCTTTTACTCCATGGCACTTTCCCATCTTTTGTATGCAACCTTTTGCACAGTTTTGGTATTATGTAAATGGCTCCTAATTTTGTAAAGAAAGGAAGAATAAAATGCTTATGTGAGTTTAATTTTCCTTGTACAATTGGGGAATTTACTCTAGAGGACAAATGATGAGTAATAAATCCTTTTGCTAATTAGCTGGTAAAATTTTCTACTATGAAAATCATGGTAGTTATAATTAAAATCACATTTTTAGGTCATTTTTTATTCTAAAGTTACTTAACTGACTATTTTCAAGAAGAATGTGACACAGAAAACACTTCATAAAACGTACCTGTTTTGAGTTGAGAAACACTTTGGTTCCTTCTTAGTTACCTGTTACGGGATGGACGCCACCATTTCCTCCTCCTGTTCCTCCTTCACCTCTTCCTTAGACCAAATCTTGACCCTTCAACACTTCCATTGTTATGTGAGTTTTTAATTAATTAATTAATTCATTGATTGATTATTTTTGAGACAGAGTCTCACTCTGTTGCCCTTGGTAGAGAGCTGTGGCGTCACAGCTCACAGCCACCTCCAACTCTTGGGCCTTAGCGATTCTCTTGCCTCAGCCTCCCGAGTAGCTGGGACTACAGGCGCCTGCCCCAATGACTGGCTATTTTTTGTTGCAGTTGCCACTGCTGTTTTAGCTAGCCAGGGCCAGGTTCGAAACCACCACCCTCAGTATATGGGGCCAGCGCCCTACCCACTGAGCCACAGGTGCTGCCCATTATGTGAATTTTTAAAAATTGAAGTTTTTGGATCTGCCCCATATAACAGGAAGGTCATCTATTCCTTTTTTTTTTTTTGAGACAGAGCCTCCAGCTGTCCCCCTGGGTAGAGTGCTGTGGCATCCCAGCTCACAGCAACCTCCAATTCCTGGGTTCAAGTGAGTCTCCTGCCTCTGCCTCCCAAGTAGCTGGGACTACAGGCGCCCGCCACAACGCCTGGCCATTTTTTTGTTGCAGCCATCATTGTTGTTTGGCGGCCCGGGCTGGATTCGAACCCGCCAGCTCAGGTGTACGTGGCTGGCACCTTAGCCGCTTGAGCCACAGGCTCCGAGCCAGTCATCTATTCCTAATGGCAGGTGAGTCCACAGCTGCTCCTTTGCTCTGTAGGGAGAGCGTTCCTTTTCTCCCTGTAGTTCCCTCCTCGTAGGTTCTTCATGGACACTTGGGCATGGAGCCTCGTGAGATCAGTAACAGATCAGTGAATGGCCTTCCATGGTCTCCTTTTCTTTTCCCCTGAATCTATTAACTTTTTCTCCTGCTTCAGTGTTCTGGGCATCTCAGTTCAGATACCTGATAGGCCGCCACAGGTAACTGCAAGAAGGCTGGAGTCTGGTTTTCTTAGGGCAAAAGGTGGCAAGAGGGAGGCGCTACACAACGCAATGCAGCAAGATGTCGTAAAATATAATTTAAATCTGATTAACTTTACATGCTAGAGTTATATGATTCCAGAACCATAATTTTTAAAGTTTTGAAGATGGGAAAAATAATGACATTAATACCAATTAAGCATTCTGAAAGGCATCTATGTCCAAAGCCCAATCTCTCCAAAACATTTATATGAAAAATGAAAAGTTCCTTTCATTACATAGTTATTTCATCCAAATGATATCAAACATTTAGGCATTTCAACAACACCTAAGCAAAACACATAGCTGCTTAATGACATTTTAAGCTTTATATTTAAGGGTTTTGGCATCACATAGACAAAGTTAAAATAACTTCAGGACTGAAGATCTGGTAAGGTTTTATCCACTTCCAATAAATCATTAGTTCAGTAGCCTGAAGTGTTCATGGGCCCTTAAAATACATCTCTGTGTTCTATTGCAAACAAATGCAAATAAAAATTATCATAAGGTTCATCAAGTTGGTCAAATTATTATTATCTTTTATTTTATTTTATTTTTTTTTTTGAGACAGAGTCTCAAGCTGCCACCCTGGATAGAGTGCCGTGGCATCACAGCTCACAGCAACCTCCAATTCCTGGGCTCAAGCGAATCTCTTGCCTCCGCCTCCCAAGTAGCTGGGACTACAGGCGCCTGCCACAACGCCCGGCCATTTTTTGGTGGCAGCCATCATTGTTGTTTGGCGGGCCCAGGCTGGATTCGAACCTGCCAGCTCAGGTGTACGTGGCTGGCGCCTTAGCTCGTTGAGCCACAGGCACCAAGCCGGTCAAATTATTATTATTATTATTATTATTATTATTATTATTATTATTTTTGCAGTTTCTGGCCGGGGCTGGGTTTGAACCTGCCACCTCCAGCATATGGGGCCGGTGCCCTCTTCTGAGCCACAGGCACCTCCCAAGTTGGTCAAATTCTTAAAAAGTTACTTTAGTCTGTGGAGAATTATGCACATTCATACTCTGCTGATGTGCTTGTCAGCCTTTTTTCAGGGCAATTAGACTCATGGCAAAAGGCTTGATATAGATCCTTTGTGAAATTATACTTTCAGAGCTTCATGCTAAAGAAATAATCATGGATATAAATAAAAATTTAAGTCCAAGAATGTTCTTCATCATGCTGTTTATAAAAACAAAACCCAGACAAAATTTAGGGTCCAGCAATAGTAGAGGCAGCATGCAATGAAGCAATAATAAGGGTATTCTAGGTATTCGTTTGAGAGGAAGAAAGATGTTCATGCAAATTAAGTAGTCTATAACATAGCATATTCTGTTTGGGTCCATTACAAAATGTGTTGGCAGACACAGAAAAAATCAGGGAATCAACATCTGATCCTCCACAGTGTAAGCATTGGTTGCATTTGCTACTTTTGTGCTTTGGTTTTTCCACAATGAACGTGTATTAATTTATAATTAATTTTCAAGTTTACAAATTAAAAACAAATTATAACTTGTATAAGTTATATGAGTTTTACACTGATTTTCTGTATTGTAAATGCTTTATATTTGTTATCTGGCATCAATTTTACACTACTTATCGCTCAACAAAATGGTAAAACCAATAGTTTTCATGGGTTATTATAGCCAAGGAAACCAAAGAATTCGGCAGTGCTTATCCGATTCTCACCAGTTTCTTTTGAGGTTCCCCCGACTTTCCTGCCTGGAGTTATTTTTCTTCACCCCTTTGTCCCTCCTTGCAATTCTCATTTTCCACGGACAGTCTTGCCTCCATTTTATCTTTTATTTTATTTAAAATACTCATTTTCTGACATGCTTTTTCTCAAAGCTTTTGTTTTGTTTTGTTTTTATTAAATCATAACTGTGTACATTGAAGCACTGAACTGATTAACACATCCATCACCTTGCTTACTCATTTGTTGTGGTAAGATAATTATACTCTTTCCTTAATAGTTTTGAAATGTACCATTGCATCATGCACATAAAGCTTTTGGATGAGGGAAGAATTTCTACTGAAGAGGCTTAGGCTTAAAGGACTTTTAGCAATTAAGGTAAAAAGCCTTTTATTATGATTTATAATTTTTTTTTTTTTTGCAGTTTTTGGCCAGGATCAGGTTTGAACCTGCCACCTCTGGTATATGGGGCTGGCGCCCTACTTCTTTGAGCCACAGGCGCTGCCTTTTTTTTTTTTTTTTTGAGACAGTCTCAAGCTGTTGCCCTGGGTAGAGTGCCGTGGCGTCACAGCTCACAGCAACCTCCAACTCCTGAGCTCCTGTGATTCTCCTGCCTCAGCCTCCCAAGTAGCTAGGACTACAGGCACCCACCCCAATGCCTGGCTATTTTTTGGTTGCAGCCATCATTGTTGTTTGGAGGGCAGGTGTATGTGGCTGGCGTCTTAGCTGCTTGAGCCACAGGCGCCGAGCCGACAAAGGTTATTTTTGGTTATAGTTGTCATTGTTGTTTGGCGGGTTGTGGCTGGATTCAAACCCGCCAGCTCTGGTGTATGTGGCTGGTGCTTTAGCCGCTTGAGCTACAGGCACTGAGCCTATTATATGTAACTTTTTAATAGTTGACATTTTCCAATGAAGCATGCCTTATTCTTTTTCCCTATATTTGAGACAGGCAGGAACCATGAGCAACAAATTTGGTTTTCTAAATTAGGTACTAATTAAACATTTTATTTGGAAAATAACCCTTTCTAAATCCAATGGCTTTCAAGTAAAAATTTAATGAGAAGCTTTGTTAGACAAATCTGAATCGAACATTAGGACACCATTGCTCATTTCCATATGAACCAATTTGGTGTAAGGCCAAAATGTTTTTTATGTAGCTCAAATAAATAGATCTTTATTTATAAAGATCATATAGATTTGACCTTGACAACTATAATATGTTCTATCCCCTGTGTAAATATGCTAAGGTGCTTCAAATCTAGTACTTAGGGAATAGGACGTCTCTTTTCTTGCTGCCTTTTTTAGCGGTGGCACTGGATTTATGCTCAGCCATCTGTGTTAGTTTTGGGACCTTCTTGTGACCTAAACCTGGATTTCCAAGATGGATGGCAAGGATTGGGGTAGAATTGGAATAATAGTTCTCTGGGTGTAGATAACCGGCCATGAGTCATTTCCAGCCCCCACCTACATTACTGAGTGAGCTGCAGGCGTCTTTCCAGCAGTCCGCTTTCCATGATGTGCGGCGTGCGGGATTCTCACACCCACAGAAGTCAGCGGCGCGGCTTTGTTCTTCTCAGTTTCAAGATGTTTAAAAAACAAAACTTTAAAGTGTTGCAGTGTATACAGGAAAAGAAGAGGAGGACTTCGTCTGCTGCCCTGGGGCTGTGTGAGGCTCTGTGTGTGTCGTTGAATAACTGTCTTCATTGAGTGAAACTGCATAGACGTGTTCCTTTGTGTTTATGTGTTTCATAAAAAATAGAAAATATTAGATATGCTAAAGACACAGTGTGTCAAGGAAAACATTTTCTAATACATGAGGTTTGTCATAAATGAGTTCATGATACTTGCTCCATAGCAACTAAAAAAAAAAAACCAAAAACCTCTTGAATTATTGGAAACTGTCAGGAATAATAACAATGATAATAAGAAATTAAGTATGAGGAAAGCTTGAGAACTCTGCCCAGATAGTGGTGCCTTTGTGCAGAATTCTAGTCAGTATCACCCACTTGCAGCCTAAAAGTGAAGAAAGTATCTTTGGAAAAAAGGGAAATCAGAAACAGGTCTTTTCCCTGACAATCGACACAAAATTGTGCTCATTTTAAAAAAAACAGAATCCTCCTACTACATGTTTCTATGATATCGATTGGATGATCAACGCCATAATTGGGGTGGCGTCTGTGACTCAGCGGCTAGGCCCCATATACAGAGAGTGGTGGGTTCAAACCCGGCCCTGGCCAAATTGCAACAAAAAAATAGCCGGGCGTTGTGGCGGGTACCTGTAGTCCCAGCTACTCACTCGGGAGGCTGAGGTAAGAGAATCGTCTAAGCCCAGGAGTTAGAGGTTGCTGTGAACTGTGACGCCACAGCACTCTACCAAGGGCAACAAAGTGAGACTCTGTCTCTACAAAAAAAAAAAAAGAAAAAACCTGTCTAAAGCCCCGGGTAGCTTGCCATTTCACTGTCGTGTTGGACATGATGTAACGCTGAGCCTCAGGTAGCTTGCCTTTTCACTGTCATGTTGGATATGATGTAACGCTGGTCCTGTTGAATTGGCTGTAGTTTGTAGTCTCGTGTGTCCTTTTGGGCTGGACTGAAGTTAAGGAGACCTGTATTAAAAGCAACTTTTTTTGGTGGCCCCTGTGGCTCAAGGAGTAGGGCACCAGCTCCATATGCCAGAGGTGGCGAGTTCAAACCCAGCCCCAGCCAAAAAATCTGCAAACAAAAAAATTTTCCCTTCCTTTCTCCTCTTGACAAAAAGCAAAGGAAAATAATAGAGGATGAATTTTAATTCAAGTATTCCTTCTCCATCTTCTTTTTTTTTTGAGACAGACCCTTAAGCTGTCACCCTGGATAGAGTGCTGTGGTATCACAGCTCACAGCAGCCTCCAATTCCTGGGCTCAAGTGAGTCTCTTGCCTCTGCCTCCCAAGTAGCTGGGACTACAGGTGCCCACCACAAGGCCTGGCCATTTTTTGGTTGCCGCCGTCATTGTTGTCTGGCGGGCCCTTGCTGGATTAGAACCTGCCAGCTCAGGGGTACATGGCTGGCGCCTTAGCCCGTTGAGCCACAGGCGCCGAGCCATTCCCTCTCCATCTTCAAAGGAACTGCCAAACACCCTTAGGTAGCTCTTTCCAGCCCTGAAGTCATGGTGACACATTATTATTATTTGAATCCCTTAATGTATACTGTCCACATTTTGTCCTAACAGAGTCATGATTATTTTGGTAGTTAAGACCCAAGTGGTCTTGTACCTTTGCACTCCTGGGGTCTGCCATCTTACCTTTGTGGAGGGTTTTTCCCACCAAATGGAGGAAATGCCTTGTTTTCTGGCCCTTGTTCCCTGGTTTCAAAGTGGGAATGTAAGCATGTTTACATACTGTGGCCTGATTTCTTTAAGGAGGTGCTCATGTCAATAGCACAGCGTTGAGCCTTTAATGTGCAGATTCTGCTGTGCTGTGTTCTGTGTTGCGGTGCTGTGGACTCGCCCCTGGGGATCAAAGGGTAACTCTGCAGAGGGCCCGTTTCATCGAGCAAAGCAGGCATGTGCCAGCCATCTGCTATATCTGCTGATAGAAAACAGCAGTAAGTTTCTCAAACTTTTGCCAGAAAAAAAAAATTAGGCTTTATTGCTTAGAGGAGATGAGTTACAAGGCACCTTGTAAGCCACAGCTGCTTCCATAGCAGTTTACATGGCCTAAATGTAAACTCACTGTTTCCCTTTCATGGTGGTGTTAAAGTGCGTAAACAAACCCTTCGTTGGGACCCTCCCTGTTTAATCCTGACTTGAAATTGCTTGCACAAATAAAAGTCTTTTAAGTTGTTGTCATGAAGCAGAAAGGTATGACATTCGATAAAGCATTTTGTTTTGGATTAAGCTCATTTAACTTAATTCTCCATGATGCGTAAGATGGATACCGTGAGGCAAAAATTGGGGGGATGAAAAGTTCAGGGAAAATGTCCTTCATCCCATTGCCAGATCTCTGGGGGATGCCCTGTCAGATCAGGGCTTCTTTTGCTGTGGTGATTGAGTCGACTGGTTAAAGTCATGGGGGAGTAGCTTGGCTATGTTCCAGACCCTCGATGGAGGGGGTTTGTGTTCCATGTAGCGTTTCTGTCTGACTCAAGCACTCGATCAACAAACACAGAGGTAGGTGCAGAGCTTCCAAGGAGAATCAACTCAGCACCTGCCCTCAGGATGCTCACAGTCTAGGAAACAAATACTGCACCAGGTTCAAAGTAGGAGACTAGCCGAGCACAGAAAAAGGCCATGCTTTGTCCCGCCTGGGGTGTGGGAAAGCTGGGGCACTTCAGTGAGCTCAATGAGCCAATGATGTTTGAATTAATTCCCAGAGGATGAGTCAGATCGGTGTATGTGGGGCGGAGGGGGGGGGGCGGATGCCTTCCAGGTGGAGAACTTGGGATGTTCAAATGCCCGGTGGTCTCCGAGGGGAAGACCTGCTCCGGGTGATGGTGAGCCCTGTGTCTCATCTGAGAGGTCATGGAGACCCAGTGAAGGTCAAGGTCAAGCAATGGAGAAGGGGTCTAGGATAGAGAAGTGAAAAGCAGAAACGGTTCAACTGCTTTGCTAGTTGCAAAGCTGTATTATTAGAATAAAAGTGTATTTGTAAACTGTATGGAACTAAAAATTAGGAATAAAACCATTTTCTTATATTAAAAAAAAAAAAGAAGAAGACTATAGGCATTCGCCATCATGAGCAGCTAATTTTTCTATTTTTAGTAGAGATGGGGTTTCACTATGTTTCCCAGGCTGGTTTCTTGCTCTTAACCTCAAGCTATCTTCTTGCCTTGGCCTCCCGATGGTGCCTGGCTTATTTTCCCTCAATTTAACAAGCTCTGGCTCCTCATCATGCCCAGTCAGCCCCAATCCCTCCTCCCAGGGGCAGCAATTCAGATGGTTGAAAGCAGCCACCATGTCACCCCCAAGTCTAGGCCTCCTTCTATTTCCCCCTCCCCAGCTCCTTACCCTCCATTACCAGGTTTTGAGGCCCTCACCTTCCACTACTTTTCCTGAAGACAACCTCCCTCTAGCTACCTGGTCCACTAAAATGCGACCCTCACCCCAGGACTGAGATCACCAAGCTAGGCCTTTTTTCTCATCAATTAACTCCCTGATTCATTTGATGGTCAATAAATGAGCACTTGCTGTGTGCCCAGCGCTGTGCTAGACACAAAAGAGGAATCTAAAGAACAAAAAGGACCAGCCCCTGCCTTGGAAAATCCTAGGTTGGGTGGGGTGAAGCAAGTTGGCCCAGGGCATCTTTGCCCTTGAGGGTTGGCTGAGGGCTGACTGGACTCACGGACAAGAGAAGCCAGCCTCAGTGCAGGGTCGCTGCCTGCCACCTGTCCTCCCGCTCCTTGGAGCTGCCTCCCAGACAAGGTGAGTCCCTCCTACAGGCAGCCTGAGGCCATAGAACACTTTGTCCCTGTACTGGCCTCTGCCTGGAGGCTGCAGCAGGCTCCTGAGAGTCAGTAACCTGTGCCTCTTCGTGCAGAGGTGGCAAAATCAAATGGAACCGCCACCTTACTACTGTTAAGCCCTTTCTGCTGGGCATCTCATTCCTCTCCTCTTTTTCTTTTTGTAAGTTACTATTTATTGAGCATTCACTATGTTTGGTGTTTTAATATATTATCTCTCTCTTTTCCAACATCTACTACAAACTACAGTAATCAAAACAGCACAGTACTGATACAGAAACAGATAGCACCCAAATAATTCCATACATTTACAGTCAATCGATTTTCTTTTTTTTTTTTTTTTTCAGTTTTCAGCCAGGGCCGGGTGTGAACCCACCACCTCCAGTATGTGGGGCTGGCACCCTACTCCTTGAGCCACAGGCACCACCCTTCCTTTTTTTTTTATTTTTGAGACAGAGTCTTACTATGTCATCCTTGGTAGAATGCCATGGCGTCACAGCTCACAGCAACCTCAAACTCCTGGGCTTAAGCAGTTCTCTTGCCTCAGCCTCCCAAGTAGCTGGGACTACAGGCGCCCACCACAATGCCCAGCTATTTTTTTTGGTTGCAGTTGTTATTGTTCTTTAGCAGGCCCAGGTTGGGCTCAAACCGACCAGCTTGGGTGTATGTGGCCAGCGCCAAGCCTACAGTCAATTGATTTTCAACAAAAATATCAAGAACACACAAGGAGGAAAGGGCAATCTCTTCTTCTTCTTCTTCTTTTTTTTTTAACTGTCACCCTGGGTAG
The DNA here is from genome assembly GCA_963574655.1 of Perodicticus potto. Classification (NCBI taxonomy): domain Eukaryota; kingdom Metazoa; phylum Chordata; class Mammalia; order Primates; family Lorisidae; genus Perodicticus; species Perodicticus potto. The sequence continues at coordinate 14,007 of CAUYRH010116511.1, forward strand.
AGTGCCTTGGTGTCCACACCTCACAGCAACCTCAAACTCTTGGGCTTATCAGATTCTCTTGCCTCAGCCTCCCAAGCAGCTGTGACTACAGGTGCCCACCACAACGCCCAGCTATTTTTTTGGTTGCAGTTGTCATTGTTTAGCAGGCCCGGGCCAGCCTCAAACCTGCCGGCTTCCTACTCACTGAGCTATGGGCACCAAGCCGACAATCTCTTCAATAAATCGTGTTGGGGGAAAACTGGATGTCCACATTCAGAAGAATAAATTTTGACTCTTATTTCATACCATATACAGAAATGAACTCAAATGAATTAAACATTCAAATGTAAGACCCGAAACTGTAAAACTACTAGAAGAAAACATAAAGGAAAAGCTCTATGATATTGATCTCGGCAATGATTTTTTTGGATATGACCCCCAAAGCACAGACAACAAAAGCAAAAATAGACAAATGAGATCATATCAAACTAAAAAGCTTCTGCTCATCCAAGTAAAATATCAACAGAATGAAGAGACAACCTATGAAAGAGGAGAAAATGTGTGCCAATCTGATAAGGGATTAATATTCAAAATATTAAGAAACTCAAACAATTCTATTGTAAGAAAATAAATAACCTGATTTAAAAAATGGACAAAAGACCTCAGTAGGCTTTGTTTGTTTGCTTGTTTTGTTTTGTTTTGTTTTGAGACAGAGTCTCCCTCTGTTGCCCAGGCTAGAGTGCTGTGACATCAGCCTAGCTCACAGCTACCTCAAACTCTTGGGTTCAAGAGATCTTTCTGCCTTAGCCTCCCTGGGACTACAGGCACCTGCCACAACCCTGGCTAATTTTTGTATCTTTAGTAGAGAGGAGTTCTTGCTCTTGCTCAGGCTGGTGAGTAGACTTTTCTTAAAAGAAGACATATGAATGACCTGTAGGCATAGGATAAAATGCTCCACATCAGTAATCATTGGGGAAATGCAAATTAAAATCACAATGAGATAGGCAGTGCCTGTGGCTCAGTGGGTAGGGCGCCGGCCCCATATACCAAGGGTGGTGGTTTTGAACCCAACCCCAGCCAAACTGCAACAAAAAAATAGCCGGGCATTGTGGTGGGCGCCTGTAGTCCCAGCTACTCGGGAGGCTGAGGCAAGAGAATCACCTAAGCCCAGGAGTTGGAGGTTGCTGTGAGTTGTGACACCACGGTACTCTACTGAGGGCAATAAAGTGAGACTCTGTCTTTACAAAAAAAATTTTAAAAAATAATAATAATAAAATAAAATCACAATGAGATATAACTTCACACCAGTTAAAATTGCTCTTATCCAAAAAAAAAAAGATAACAAGTGTTGGTGAGGGTGTGGAGAAAAGGGAACCCTTGTAAACAGTTGGTAGGAATGTAAATTAGTATAACTTTTATGGAAGACAGTATGGTGTTTCTCAAAAAAGTTAAAAATATAGCCGGATGTTGTGGCGGGTGCCTGTAGTCCCAGCTACTTGGGAGGTGGAGGCAGGAGACTCGCTTGAGCTCAAGAGTTGGAGGTTGCTGTGAGCTGTGATGCCACAGACTCTACCCAGGGTGACAGCTTGAGGCTCTGTCTCAAAAAAAAAAAAATATATATAATAATAATAATATATGTTGTACTTGAAAACTGCTAAGAGAGCCAATTTCTCACTCCAAAAAAATTTTATGTGAAGGCTCGGCGCCTGTGGCTCAACGGGCTAAGGCGCCAGCCACGTACACCTGAGCTGGCGGGTTCGAATCCAGCCCAGGCCCACCAAACAACAATGACGGCTGCAACCAAAAAATGGCCCGGCATTGTGGCGGGTGCCTGTAGTCCCAGCTACTTGGGAGGCAGAGGCAGGAGACTCACTTGAACCCAGGAATTGGAGGTTGCTGTGAGCTGTGATGCCACAGAGCTCTACCCAGGGTGACGGCTTGAGGTTCTGTCTCAAAAAAAAAAAAAAAAAATTTTATGT
>CAUYRH010116512.1:0-17027 GCA_963574655.1 Perodicticus potto
ACACATTATCTTGGAAACAACCCATCAGGTGGTCAATTTCACTCCCATTTTAGAGATGGAGTTCAGAGAAGTTAAGGGACTTTCCTCCCTTTCCTCCACCTGTCAGGCCTCCGTGAGTTCCCAGCAATGTAGCTCAGGGGCCTTCTTTGAAGCACAGGGAGATAATAGCTGTTGTTTGTGGTGGTGGTGGTTGGGTTTTTTTTGTTTTTCTTTCTGTTTTTTTTTTTTTTTTTTTGAAACAGAGCCTCAAGCTGTCACCCTGGATAGAGTGCCATGGCATCACTGCTCACAGCAACCTCCAATTCCTGGGCTCAAGGGTGTCTCCTGCCTCTGCCTCCCAGGTTGCTGGGACTTCAGGCGCCCACCACAACGCCCGGCCATTTTTTGGTTGCAGCCGTCATTGTTGTTTGGTGGGCCCGGGCTGGATTCGAACCCGCCAGCTCAGGTGTACATGGCTGGCGCCTTAGCCCGTTGAGCCACAGGCACCAAGCCAGGCACCAGAGTTTAATTTGTAAACTTTTTCTATGAGAAAATTACCATCATTTCAGTTTATTTAACTGCTTTTAGAATAAGGACTGTTTTTTCTGTTTTAAAGAAAAGTTACATGCCTATGTAAAAGGATAACATCTATGATAAGACAGTTAACAATCAAAATGATTACTTGCCATGAAAGTTATATACAAGTATAAATATATCTATATATATCTATATATCTATATATAGATATATATATATATATATAATTTTTTTTGTTTTTGAGACAGAGTCTCACTTTGTCACCCTTGATAGAGTGCCGTGGCTTCATAGCTCACAGCAACCTCAAACTCTTGGACTCAAGTGATCCCCTTGCCTCAGCCTCCTGAGTAGCTGGGACTATAGGCGCCTACCACAATGCCCAGCTATGTTTAGAGATGGGGTCTCACTCTGGCTCAGGCTGGTCTCAAACCTGTGAGCTCAGGAAATCCACCTGCCTTGGCTTCCCAGAGTGCTAGGATTACAGGTGTGAGCCACCATGCCTGGCTTAAAAGTTCTATTTTTAAAATTCCTATTAGAAATAGCACATTTTAGTTCATGTTAGCCCACACATGCTACATAGTAAAAAAAAAAAAAAAAAAAAACACTCAGTGTAAAAATAATAAATTAGAACTAAAAAGGCAAAAAATTGTAATCAAACTATCACCTTGTCCTTGGTATGACTGCTTTGTCTAAAGATAAAATATCAAAGAGGAAAAAAACCCCACACTTTAATCTTATATAAATTAAATTATACTATTTTGAAGCAAAAACTGAACTTAGTTCCTTCATTTAAGTTAGTACTGTGACTAAGCCTCCAAATTGCAAATTAAACTTAATGATTTTAATAAAAACCTTTCTGAGGTCAGGCCTGTGGCTCACAGCTGTAATCCTAGCAATCTGGGAGGCCAAGGCAGGTGAATGACCTGAGCTCAGGAGTTTGAGACCAGCTTGAGCAAGAGCAAGAACTCATCTCTACTAAAAATAGAAAAACTAGCAGGGCATTGGGCAGGTGCCTATAGTCCCAGCTACTCAGGAAGCTGAGGTGAGAGGATCACTTCAGCCCAAGAGTTTGAGGCTGCTATGAGCTATAATGCTAAGGCACTCTACCTGGGGCAGCAGAGTAAGACTCTGTCTCAAAAAGAAAACAAACCCAAGAAACAAACAAAAAACCTTTCTAAAAATACAGGGTGGACATAAAGTTCATGTGCAATTTCAAACAGTTTAACATAGTAAATTGTACACAAACTTTATGGACACGCTATATATATTAGTTTTTTTAAGTGAACAACCCCTCCAAAAAACTGAGAGTGCACATAACTAGAAAATTTTTGCAAAGGACAGGCAATTAAACAGGGATAAGGCAATTAAAAATAGAATTGGGCAGTGCCTGTGGCTCAAAGGAGTAGGGCGCTGGCCCCATGTGCTGAAGGTGGTGGGTTCAAACCCAGCCCCGGCCAAAAACCACCACCACCAAAAAAAAAAAGTAATCCTAAATGTAGAATTGTTATATTCCTTAGTTTTAGATATGGGAAATTAAATACAATTTAAGGTTCACATATTGCAAAAAACCTAAAAATGTCTTAATTCCTTTTGTTTCACACGTACTCCAAATATAAAATACCATTCAAATTTCTACTTCTAAATAAACGATCTGAAAACACACCAAAGCACAGGAATAACAATTCTACCTGAAAAAGATCCAGAAGAGGCTTCCAAGAGAGCATTAAGACTGCTGCTCTGTTGATGGTTTTGGGAATTTCAGAATAAAACAGTGTATTTTCTCTGTTCTCACCAGACATGGCTATAAAAGAAAACAATCATTATTTTTTCAAACAGTACTCTCACTACAATTATAATAGTAAGTACACAATGCCTTCTATATATGTTACAGTATTTTGTACTCTATGGTATCTATAATGAATGCTAACAAGTAGGATACGCACATGCCATATGCCATAGACAATTTTCTTCAATGAAATTAAGGCTTTAGTCCAGGCACAGTGCCTCAGGCCTATAATCCTATCACTCTGGGAGGCCAGTGGATCGCTTGAGCTCAGGAGTTCAAGACCAGCCTGAGCAACAGCATCTCTACTAAACATAGAAAACTTAGCCAGGTATTGTGCTGGGTACCTGTAGTCCCAACTACTCAAGAGGCTGAGGCAGGAGGACTCACTTGAGCCAGGAGATGCAGGCTGATGTGAGCTATGACACCAAGGCACTCTAGCCTGGGCCAGAAACAAAAACAATTAAAAAAAAAGGCCTTATAGAAAAATGCTGAGGTTTCATTTTAATATTCCAATATTCATCTCTCTCAAAGCAAATATAAAAATATGTATGATGATTTAAGGAAAGATAAGACAACATCATTTTTAGAATTTTTTGAAAATTGTTAGTCCCTTACGAGTTGGCAATAGACTCCTAAGATTCCAATGTGGTAACTTCAGATTACTGTTGCTTCTTTTCCCTGAAACATTATCGTTTCTTCTTTCCCTAGAAACACAGTCTAACTGCATTCTAGTTTTTCTTCATTATAAAAGTTCTATAACTATAATAATTAATAAGGCCTTTGGAATTTCAAATAAAAGTATACTTATATTGGCCAGGTGTAGGGGCTCACACCTGTAATCCTAGTAATCCTTCCGGCAGGGGGAAGGCAGTTGATCATTTGAGGTCAGGAGTTTGACATCAGCCTAAGCAAGAGCAAGATGCTGGCTCTACCAAATATAGAAAAAAGTAGCTGGACAGTGGTACGTGCCTGTAGTCCCAGCTACTCAGGAGGCTGGGGCAGGAGGATCACTTGAGTCCAAGAGTCATCACTGGACTCTACCAAGGGCAACAGAGTGAGACTTTGTCTCAAAAACAGAAAAAGTACAACAATGATGGCTGCAACCAAAAAATGGCAGGCGTTGTGGCAGGTGCCTGTAGTCCCAGCTACTTGGGAGGCAGAGGCAGGAGACTCGCTTGAGTCCAGGAATTGGAGGTTGCTGTGAGCTGTGATGCCACAGCACTCTATCCAGGGTGACAACTTGAGGCTCTGTCTCAAAAAACAAAAACAAAAACAAAAACAAAAAAAGAAAAAGTATACTTAAACAACTTAAACACTTAAAATACTTGAATAACTAAGTTATTTAAATAATTTTACATAAAGACATAAAGATACTTAACACAGATTCTGACATCAGATTTACTACAACTCTCTTTTGTTCTTTATTGGGGAAAGGCAAAAGAAACCGAAAGTCTAAACCAAGTAGAAGCCAATCTATTTGTGAAATCATGCAATAAGTTCCCATTCTATACTGCTATTCTCAGTATAGAATGAGTTACATAGAAAAGGAGTAACAGACACTATGGTTATGAAAAACTGAACCAATGGAAACTTGAACAAAATAAAACAAAGTCCTTCTGCTCTAAGAGGTGCTAAAAAGGTTATCACTTCCAAAAAGCTAGGGGAGAGTGATGGAAGGAGAAAATAAATCATAAAGAGAGAACAAGAAATTTTCTCTCAAATGAAACAAATCTTCAGCTTATGTCTCTGATAAGGGCAGCAAAAGGTAGTTTGTGGAAAGGCATGATAATTTCCATGCTAACCCTTGCAAAGGTTGAGGATGAGCACCTGACTATCCCTATCTTACTTAATTCCCTCCCTCTTTAAAAAATTTTTTTTAGACAGTCTCACTATGTCGCCCTTGGTAGAGTGCCATGGCATCAACAGCTCACAGCAACCTCCAACTCTTGGGCTTAAGCAATTCTCTTGCCTCAGCCTCCCAAGTAGCTGGGACCACAGGCACCCACCACAATGCCCAGCTATTTTTTTGTTGCAGTTTGGCCAGGGCTGGGTTTGAACCCATCAACCTCAGTATGTGGGGCCAGCATCCTACTCACTGAGCCACAGGTGCTGCCCCACCTTTTAAACATTTTTTAGTTTGTGTTGCCTTTAGAACAAAAAGTTAGACATAAGCTGACATGCTGACATTTACTTCAGCACCTGATTATACCTAAAATGTATTTTGCATATTCAGAAATTGTTTTGTATGGATTTTTTCTTTTAAAGAAACAAAGTCTCGCTCTGTTAAACAGGCTGGAATGTAGTGGCCTGATCATAGCTTACTGTATCCTGGAACTCCTGGGCTCAAGCAATCCTTCCACGTCAGCCTTCTGAGTAGCTGGGAGTATAGGCATGTACCAACAAGCCCAGGTCCAGATAATTTTGAGTGTGTGAAGAAAGGGTCTCACCATATTGATCAGATTGTATCTTAAAGTCATAGCTGCAAGTGATCCTCCTGCCTTGCTTCCCACAGTGCTGAGATTATAGGCATGATCCACTGCATGAAGGCTGTTATAGAATTTTTTATTTTTTCTTGAAACAGGGTCTCACTCTGTTGCCCAGACTGGAGTACAGTGGTATCATCATAGCTCAATGTAGCCTTAAACTGCTGGGCTTAAGCAATTCTCCCACCTCAGTCTCCCAAGTAGCTGGGACTACAGGCAGAGGCTGCCACACTTGTATGGTTTTTTTTGCAGAGATAGGGTCTCACTATGTTTCTCAGGCTGGTCTCAAACTCCTGGCCTCAGATGATCCTCCTGCCTTGGTCTTTCAAACTGCTGGGATTACAACTGTGAGCTACTGGGCCAGCTTCCTATAGACTGTGGTCATGTATCCATACCATTCATGATTTTACAAATGCGATCATATCCTTCCCTTATGCCAGCCATTTTCAACCTATGGGTCACAACCCCTTTGTAACAATGAAAATACATCCTGCGTATCAGATATTTACATTACAATTCATAACAGTAGCAAAATTACAGTTATGAAGTAGCAACAAAAATAATTTTGTGGTTGGGGGTCAGCACAACATGAGGAACTGTATTAAGGTGTCATGACTTTAGGAGGCATTAGGAAGATTGAGAACCACTGTCTTAAGCATTCTTCTAAGACCCTTCAGCCCGCAAATATTTAAAAATCTGGTTTTCTTCTATCCTCAAAGACAGCTATTCTCCACAGTCATTTCAGTTACCCTTTTCTATATGGTCCTAGTTCCATGATGTCTTCCTTGGCTTTATCTATGACCAATGCATTTTTCCTAATGCATTCTATGTTCAGACACACTGGTGGGGGCTTCTCCGATTTCTACCTAATGATATTTACTGGCATTCAGGGCTGTAGTAGTCTATTTGGGTTAATGGCTTCAGGAAAACAGTATCAATGAGTCTTTTCTCTAGGACAGCAGTTCTCAACCTGCCTAATGCCGCGGCCCTTTAATACAGTTCCTGTGGGTTGCAACCCACAGGCTGAGAACCACTGCTCTAGGATAGCATGATAAAGAACAAGAAGTAAAACTCAGCATGTAAAAAAGTAAAATGGTAATATAAGAAATACTTGCTACTAAATAATAGGGCCTTTTCTAAGCACACTGTATTTGAAATGAGGTTCTCAAAAATGTACAATTTCCTATAAAAGATTCTTTCAGTTTGGCTCTCAGGAAAAAGTCTAACGTATATTAAAATTTTAAAAACAACAGACTTACATGGACAAAAACTTTCAAATTTGGATGGACACAGAAGACTTGAACAAATGAAAAGGCACACAATTTTCTTGAAAAGCTCAACATCTTAAAAATGTCAAATTTCTCCTAAATTTATCAATAAATATAATGTACTTTTAAAGCAGTATGAATAGGATGGAGAGGAGAGTTACACAAACTAAATTTAAGTTCTAATAAAAAAAACCAAGCTAACAAAAAATAGTCAAGAAAAGTATGAAAAAGTAATGAAGTGCTATCAAATAGTAAAATACATATAGCTATAGTAATAACAGCAAGAAAGTATTAGAATTTGATTTAACAGATAAATTGATGGAAAAAACCATAAAGTCCAAAAATAGACCCAAATACTTGTATACATTACATATGAGAAAGAAGGCATTGCTGATTATTTATAACAAAGGTAATTATTTAAAATATGTCGTTAAAATAACTGGATAGCCATCCAGAGAACAAGTAAATTCTCTACATCGTATCTTTAGTAAAGTAAAATTTAAGTGACACAAAGACTAAATGAAAAACTTTCAGAAAAAACATTAAAGATTTTTAAAAATACAGTCTTGGAGTTGAGAGGTTTTTTAGATATGTTACAAAACTACAGAAAAGTAAAACTTTATCTACCAAAAATCACAAATTTCTACATATCAAAAGGCACTTAAAAAAAGGCATTATGAACAAAAATTAAAACTTGGGAAAAAATACCACAAAGGGTTAATTCCCTCATTATACGTAATATAAAATGCTTCAGATCTTTAATAGAAAGAAACCTGGCTGGCTCAGTGCCCATAGCACAGTGGTTATGGCACCAGCCACATAACACCGAGGCTGGCAGGTTTGAACCCAGCCCAGACCAGCTGAACAACAATGACAACTGCAACCAAAATATAGCCAAGTGTTATGGTGGACACCTATAGTCCCAGCTACTTGGGAAGCTGAGGCAGGAGGATCACTTAAGCCTAAGAGTTTGAGGTTGCTGTGAGCTGTGATGCCACAGCACTCTAATGAGGGTGACATAGTGAGACTCTGTCTCAAAAAAAAAAAAAGAAACCTGGCTAACTAAGCACAGTGGCTTGTGCCCATAATCCCAGCACTTTGGGAGGCCAAACTGGAAGGGTCACTGAGATCAGGACTTGGAGACCACAGCCTGGGCAACATAGCAAGACCCTGACTCTACAAAAAATAAAAATATTTAGCCAGGTCTAGTGGCACATGCATGTGGTCTTAGCTACTTGGGATGCTGAGTTGGGAGGATTGCTTCAGTCCAGGAGTTCTAGGTTGCAGTGAGCTGTGATCATTGCAACAGAGACTGATCTTAAAAAAAAAAAAAAAAAAAAGGCAGTACCTGTGGCTCAGTGAGGAGGGCACCGGCCCCATATACCGAGGGTGGTAGGTTCACCTGGCCTCAGCTAAACTACAACAAAAAAATAGACGGGCATTGTGGCAGGCACCTGTAGTCCCAGGTACTCGGGAGGCTTAGGCAAGAGAATTGCCTAAGCCCAAGAGCTGGAGGTTGCTGTGAGCTGTGACATCACCGCACTCTACTGAGGGCAATAAAGACTCTATCTCTTAAAAACAAAAAAAAAAAAAAAGAAAGAAAGAAAGAAAAAGAAACCTATTCCTGCCCGAAGGACAAAAATTATAAATATACTGGTTATAGAAAAGGAGTACAAGTGGCTTTCAGACATGTGAAAAGATGCTCAAACTCATTCATAGTAAGAGAAATAAAAACCACAAGAGGCTTGTTCACTAATTAGACTGGGAAAGATCAAGAAGTTTGCTCACTATTGGTGTAAGTGTGGAGAAAAAGACACTGAGACAATGCTCAGGGTAATATAAATCTCCATAACCTCTGTGGAGGGTGAATTAAGCAATATCAACTAAAATTCAGAATATATACGTCCATTGTCCCTGTGATTCTGCTCTTAGAAATTAGTTCTATAGGTATGTTCACAAATGTGTATAATCTGATATAGTGATATTACCTCCCTCATCTTTTGTAATAGCAGATTAGAAAATCCTGAATGTCATTAGCAGGATGGTTAAGTAAAATACGGCATGATTACATAATGGATATTCTGAAGTTCTTAACAAAGAATCAACCTATAACTATGATATAGATTCATACATAGAACATACCCCCAAAAGATTTCTATACACATAAGAATAAATACAACTGGTTCGGCACCTGTGGCTCAACAGGCGAAGGCGCCAGACACATACACCTGAGCTGGCGGGTTCAAATCCAGCCCAGGGCCCACCAAACAATGATAGCTGCAACCAAAAAATGGCTGGGTATTGTGGCAGGCGCCTGTAGTCCCAGCTACTTGGGAGGCAGAGGCAAGAGACTGGCTTGAGCCCAGGAATTGGAGGTTGCTGTGAGCTGTGATGCCACAGCACTCTATCCAGGGTCACAGCTTGAGGCTCTGTCTCAAAAAAAAAAAAAAAAAAAAAAGAATACAACTTATTTTGGAAACAGCTTTACAAAGGAAGGAAACTATTTTTAAAAATTTAATAAATAGACTGGGCATGGTGGCTCATGCCTGTAATTCTAGCACTCTGGGGAGGCTGAGGCGGGTGGATTGCATTAGCTCACAGGTTTGAGACCAGCCTGGAGCCTAAGCGAGACCTCGACTCTAAAAAAAAAAAAAAAAAATTAAAATGTTAATGAGTGCATTAATGTATTTACTTTAGATAAGACCTTACATCTGGAGCAAATGGAATGGACTTAGGAAGAGGAGACCAAAACCAGCCTTAGTTTAAAAAGTAACAGCAGCAGCTATTGCATGGGAACAAACTAATGGTTTTATTGTTTGTTTTCCTAACTGCACCATTTCTAAGGAAAAGCATTTCAAACTAACTTTCAGATGAAGTTATTTCTGGCATCTTTAATTCTGACTTTGCAAAAAGATCATGATTAACTCGTGATTTTTTTTTTTTTTACCTGTAAGTAAAAATAAAGTTAATGGGGCAAACCAAAACCAAGTTTTTCAAACTGAAAGCTTTTTTCCTCCATTTAATGGAACCCAAAGTCGCTGATTCATTATTTATTCACCAAAAGTTGAGTGTCAATTATTTCCAGCTTTTAAGTTTGACTTAAAACATTTTCTGGCAGAAACTATGACTTCACACTCACCAAGGTAATAAATCCGGTCTGAATGAGGCCCATCTGGATCACTCCTCTTCACAAACATAAAATCATGTGGTGCCTTAGCCATCATGTAGCCATGATATTTTCTGGTATCAGCAAGTAGTTTTTTAAGCTGACTCCAGGAATATCGCTCAACATAAAATGGCTCCAATTTAGGCTGATCCTGTGATTCAATATTCTCCTCACACTCTGCAGTTTCAAATATTTCAACACCCAGCTGTTCTGTTTCCATTGCTGCTGCCATGTTGCATTTTCCTAGAAAAAGGCAAATGAAGCTGTTCACAGGCCTGTCTTCTCTTAAATTACCAGAATGACAGTCTGATAGGGCCAAAAAAAAAGGGGGCAGGGCGGGGGACAAGGGCAAAGAAAAAAATGCTTTTTAGCACAGCTGCAATGAAACCTAGTAAGAAAAGCAATAGCTCCCCCTTCTCTTGTGTTCAACTTAAAAATGAGATTTTTAAGAAATTGAGGTCACGTCTATTTCACAGTGACAATAACCCTCTTTGGGAACTTTTATAAAAGGCTCTCCTTAGGTATCTCCTGCCAAAATTTCTTTTTCTTTCCCACACTGGAAGGAAACAGGCCATTTGCCAGTTGGCTGCTATGTTCCACCCAAGAGCGTGTCAACAGTGAAGCTAAATGTGCCAAGGGAGTTAGGAGTTTCTGTATTTAAAAAAAACAACACATTTGATAAATATGCATTTTCATCTAACAGAAATAATTACAATTAGAACAGAAATAAAATTGTTGAAAACAAAGTACTTGTAATAACCTTTAAGACACTTACTCAAAATAATATAGTTTCCTTTTAAATAGAACACCAAACAACAAGTCACTTAACTCACTAGTATTTTTGAGGCCTGCCTAGACATCACTTTTATATGACTACTTATGGTAACTCTGTATGTTAAGGAAACTTACGTGACTACTATTACTGATTATACTATTCATACTGATTAAATAACAGAAAAAAGATACCTTCAAGTGGCTTTAAGGTGAAGCAGTTGATGCAGAAGGATATATTTGTACTAACAGTATTTTGATGAAAGTATGAACCTAATTTACAAGTTTATCCCCCAATGTTTGTTAATATCTGATAATGTCTGTTTCTTTTCATTTTACAAATCCAGAAGATTTTTTCCTTTATCTTTTCCAACATTTAAATGTAAACATGGACAAAATATCAGAGGAAAAAAATAAAAGTTTTACCATAAACCAGTGTGCATTCTGACATGCATTATTCATGACACTGCCAAAGAATCAACATAAAAATTCTAGGGCAATCTGCTCTTTTCAACTAATGTCAAAAATGTAGACTTGGGAGATAAACTGAACTACATTTATATAACCAAATTTAACATAATTATTTACGTCTAGAACAGTAAATACATGGCTGTATATTTAATGTAAGGTTTTTTTTGTTTGTTTGTTTCCGTTTTTGACCAGGGCCTGCACACAATGTAAGGTCTTTTTTTAAAGCTCAGTTTTGCTCGTTAACAAGGATTCATGGTAAGTAACTTACAGAGAAAAAGTCATTAGCAGGTCTGGGCTGTGAATTAGTCCATCAAGCACTCAATACTGGCATGCAAATAAGTTGAATTAACCTGGTACCCAGCATATTATGTCCTTTTTCATGCTACAATGACCTATATCATCATTTTCAATGTAACAGTAGCAAAAGTAGCCAGAAACCCCATTAGACAGTTATATAAAGTATATATGTAACATTATTACAACTGAGCATTCAATTTCAATGGTTAAAATTCAAAGAAGCTTGGCAGAGATTTAAGTTATTCAGCTCAACTGGTACTCAACACTGTGATATTAAGTAACAGAATGAGTAATGGTAATTGCTCCTCCAACAAAAAGTTACTAGGGGCCCACTTTCTACCAGTTATGTCAATGGACCTGATTTTACATTTAATGGAGTGAATGATAAGTGAAAGAAGAATGCACATAATTGGCCTCATTATTCCTAAATTCACTTGTTACATCTGGAAGTTCATCTCTAAACCAGTGCTTCCAAATATAGGGCTAATAGAACAAAGAAATTCAGTAGAAAGACCTCCTAAGCCTTACTGCCCAGTAAGCCAACATCCACTTCACCTCTCTCCTAGTAAAAGGTACATCAGCTTACATTTAAGTAAAATTATCTGGTATTCCTGAATCTTATGAGGTCCCTGGACTATTATCCAATCTCTATTTACATACGCTTAAACTCATGTACATGTATTACACATGCTCACATTACACAATTCAAATGGCACTTTGCTACTCTGTATATTTATACTGAATATATTTCCTGCATTATCTATGACAGACCTGATATACAATATTAGTAATCTGTACAAATGTATAACTAAAAGATTAATTTCCAGAGTTTCCTAACATCATCCAAATATGTGACCTGAATTTTCTAATTTCAAAACTACAAAAACAGGGTCAGCACACATTCTCAGCACAGTACATGTATTTTACTGCTCCACCTACCTCTTCACTTAAGGACCTTTCCCTGTGCCTACCTCATTCAAAGAGATCTTTTTCAAGTGAGTCGATTTCAAGCATAGATCCCTTTGCTCATCGTATTCTCTCCTCACAGGAATCTTTCTTTTTCTCATTTTCCAATTATGCTTACCATGATAAGAAAATAAGATAGAAGACTGTTGAAAATTAACTCTAAAAAGTCCCCAAATAAACTGATATGGAAATACTCTTCTTTGGGGGTAATATATAATGCCTAAATTATTCTCTATCTGCATTTTACATTATCAAAATTATAAAATTATTTTATTTCAGCAAGGTGTAGCCCAACTGACTCAAAATAATACCCTAACAATAGTGTAAATCCTGAAGTCCAGACACACTTAAAAGGAAAATTACAGAAAAGCTTTAAAATTATAAAAGGCATACAAATTTGATAGTACTCAGTGGCTACTGCAAATCCTCAAAAACGGCAGACTAATGAGATTTATTTTTATATGCCTATTGCTGTTCTTCAACTCAGTAGGATAACCAGTAAGAATTACAGCTCAGCCCACTTTTGCAAAGATAACTTGATTCTCGTATTTTAAGATTTTTTCACAAGATAAAGAATATTCTATTCATTTTAAATGTGTTCCATTTTTGCTTCTTTCCTTGCTGCATTACTCTGAGAATTAAGTGAAATAGGTTAACTTTCACGAAAAAGAAGCATTAAGCTTGCTGAAACTCTGGCTTAAAAGAAAAGAGGATCTGTGATTACACCTTTTACTTTGTTATCAGTTTTAATCCTGGGCTCTCATATATACCAAGTAGGTGGGCTGGGAAAGAGATGTGATAAGCAAAGCTAAGTGGCAAGTGGAGGAAAAAAATAGTGAAATTATGCTAACACGGCAACAATAAACTAAGTTGTCAAGACACCTTCTCATAGTAGTAAGCTTCTCAACTCAGAAAAGAACATGTTAGATGCTTAGAAAATAGTTTGCACCCATTCAAATGACATTCCATAATTTTTTTAATTTAAGGACCAAAAAAACCCAAGTTGTTCGCTTAAAAACCCCAAGCCTCACTGGAGCCTAGCTTTTCGTTCTTCAGGGTCCACAAATTGTTGGGAAGTTCATTATCACAGAGGGGAAAAGATCTTAAAGACTATGGATGGGGAAGAAGAGAAGTACAGTAGAGAAAGCTGAGAAGGGGGACTGGAAAGACGCCCAGTCTTAAAAGTGTGTGAAGAAGAGGTCTGACAGGAAAGGAAAATATCCTGCTGCAGGTGGGTGAAACCGAATGGGAGCGAGACAGGGATCAGGGAAAGAGTAAACCTAGTGTTAGGCAGGAGGGAGAAAACGCCAGCTGGGAAACCAGAAAACATGTGTCGGGATCCCATCTGCTACAGTCGGATCAGGCAAACCCGTTCGCCTCTGTCGGCTTCCGTTTCCTCATCTGCAAGTCAGGACAATACCAGGCCTCCCAACCCCAGCGGGGCTCAATTAAGATAACGGACGTTAGAGTCTAGAGGCCAGCGTCCAGCTAAGGGGGCGCCCAGTGAACGTTGACTGACTTGGAATCTCGGAGCCTCTGCTTCCTCTTCCGGCAAGCGGGACCCTGCCACCGGCTTTGCCCCGCGCACGGCGGCGCGCCCGGTGAACTGCAGAGCGGGCCGACCGGGAGAACGTGCCGGGAGGTTCCTCCGTGAGACGGAGAGGGTCCCGTGAGTTGGGCCCTAGACCTTGCGGGCCAAAGGGAGGAGACGGGGGTGGATACTGCACCTTCCCCCCGGCCCCGCCCGGACCGTCCTGACGCGCGCTACGAAGCGGGCCTGCGCCGCTTCATGCCGCGCCGCCTCCACTCCCGTCCCGGACGCAGCAGCTTCCTCGGCGGCAGCGCCAGTGGCAACCCAGGCGGTGAACCGGCCACTTAAAGGCAGCAGCGGGGGCCGCAGCCTCGGCGGCGACGGTACTTCCGGTTCCTCGCGACGTGCCCTCCGACTGGCGAAGGCTCAGGCGGCCCAAGAAGGGCGGCTGTCTCTACTGGGCGTGATCCAATAGCACAGTGCCCCCTAGTGGCCGGAGGAGCGAAGGAGATGCGGGAAGGAGACTTGGCTGGGGAGGGGAATAAAGATGAAATGCAGAAAAGAGCAGCGAATTGCCCAAAGTCACAAGGCGAATTGTGGCACTTATCCACTCGGTTTTATTTTTTGAGACAGAGTCGTCTCACTGCGTCGCCCTCGGTAGAGTGCCATGGCATTACAGCTCACAGCAACTTCAAACTCTTGGGCTTAAGCCATTCTCTTGTCTCAGCCTCCCAAGTAACTAGGACTACAGACATCCGCCACAACGCCCTGCTATTTTTTTGATGCAGTTTGGCCGGGGCTGGGTTTGAACCCGCCACCCTCGGTATATGGGGCCGGCGCCCTACTTACTGAGCCACAGGTGCCGCGCCCCCCTTTTCTTTTTTTAGAGACAGAGTCTCACTTTGTCACCCTCGTTAGAGTGCTGTCACGTCACAGCTCACAGCAACCTCCAGCTCTTGGGCTTAGGCTTGGTCTCTTAACTCAGTCTCCCGAGTAGCTGGAACTACAAGCGCCCGCCACAAGGCCCGGCTATTTTTTTTTTGTTGCGGCTTGGCCGGGGCTGGGTTTGAACCCACCTCCCTCTATATATGGGGCTGGCGCCCTACTCACTGAGCCACAGGCACCGCCTGTTGTTTGTTTTTTTATTCTATTTTGAATGTGTGGGCAAGAAATCCTCAGGATTCTGACAAAAGTACAGCTATTTGGGAGACAGGTAGAGAAAGAAAGCAGGCCAAAAAACAAATTGCATGACTACAGCAACCCCTTTCCCACATTCCTGCAAATCTTCATGACCCTGACTAAAGTATAGACCTGCTGGGAAGACAACTAGTGATAGAAAGCAGGTCAGGGACCAAATGGCATGGTCACAGCAACCCTTCCCCACTGTTCTGAAAAGCTTTAGGGCAGGTGTTCCTGGAAAGCATCAGGGTCTTCTACCAAGGCCCTGGCTGGAACTAGAGATAAGGCCTTTGTGTAAGAGTAACACCTTTTGTAGAAGGCAGTAATTCTAAAATCAGTCTGGACATAGCATCTTTCACTCTTCAGGAAAGTTGACTTCCCTAACCTCTCATGACCCCTTCCTACATTCCAACTACACTAATAAAAGTCCCCTGAAACTATGTGAGCTGAGCTGACTTCTGGTGAGACTCTATTCTGCTTCTTTAAAAGAAAGCCTATTCTCCATCCCTGGACTGGTCTCCTCTCTTTCTTGTGGACTCTGGCAGAATTCTATCCCTAAACCTGTCAGAACACTTTTCAAAGTAGGCAAAATTCCTGTCAATATTCCAGGCAAAGTTGTAGACCCTGAGATTAGAGCAGGGAGCAAACCAGGCAAAAAAACCTGCCAGTTCTTGGCTTGGCGCCTGTGGCTCAACGGGCTAAGGTGTCAGCCACATACACCTGAGCTGGCGGGTTCGAATCCAGCCCGGGCCCGCCAAACAACAAGGGTGGCTGCAACCAAAAAATGGCCGGGCTTTGTGGCGGGCGCCTGTAGTCCCAGGTACTTGGGAGGCAGAGGCAAGAGACTCGCTTGAGCCCAGGAATTGGAGGTTGCTGTGAGCTGTGATGCCACATCACTCTATCCAGGGTGTCAGCTTGAGGCTGTGTCTCAAAAAAAAAAAAAAATACCTGCCAGTTCAAAGAGATGATAAAGAGAGGGCAGGGACTAGGGCTTGGAGATCTGAGCATCTCATTGTTGTCACAGAACTTGGAGTCAGACTTGCTCAATGTCACAAGGCTCTAAATGTTAGTGATCTTCAGCAAGTCACTCCATCCCTTTGAGCCATGCTTTCTTTATAAAAGGGCTATAATGACACATGTCATTTACACACTAAATATAAAAATGAAGAAACTGGGGCCCAAGAGAGAGAAATGAATGACTTGTTATACTCAGAACCAGGGGCAGTTCCCTTGACCTGCAGTTTCTTTCCTAGTCTACATTATATATTTCCTGAGAAAAAAAGAAAAAGTGAGCCCAGGGAGATCACTGGGAAACTAGCAGGTATAGACCAAAACGGCGGAAAAGTTGGCCCCCCTGTTTTCTGTTATTACAAAGAATCATTAAGTCAAAGCTGGGTGTCACTAGAGTTTATTAAAATAGCACTAATAAAAGGCCCATTTGGGTACCATGTTCTACTCCAATTATTCACTCTGAGGTTAAGTGAGCCTTATTTCAAGCTGTTTTAGTTGAGTTCCCTAAATAAAAGTAATTTTCTTTGCATCTCCTGTATGAGTTTTCTGCAAATGATCTGAGAGCAGATTTTAAGTCTGTAAATGCACACACACACATACTAACAAAATATATTAAAATACCTCGCACTTCATTTCATTTATCCAAGAGTTTACTGAATCTTCACTATTGTTACCAATTTCCTGGTTCTTGCTCCCTCAAGTCAATAGAAATTGGCAGGAGCCCAGAAAAAGAATTTAGCCCACAAAAAGCCTTTTTGGCAAGGCTTTGGGTGAAGGAGGGGTTTGCTGGATGGAACGAAACAGAGACAATGCTGGTTAAGGAACAACTAGACTGGCTCTCCAAACAAAGGGCTGGAGAACTTTTCTTTTTTTTTTTTGAGACAGAGCCTCAAGCTGTCACCCTGGTTAGAGTGCTATGGCATCACAGCTCACAGCAACCTCCAATTCCTGGGCTCAAGCGAGTCTCTTGTCTCTGCCTCCCAAGTAGCGAGAACTTTTTTTTTTTTTTTTTGAGACAGAGTTTGACTCTGTTGCCCCAGGTTAGAGTGCTATATTGTCATAGTTCACAGCAATCTCCAACTCTTGGGCTTAAGCAATTCTCTTGCCTCAGCATCCCAAGTAGCTGGGATTAAAGCATCTGCCACGATGCCCGGCTATTTTTTTTTTTTTTTGAGATGGGGGTCTTGCTCTTGCTTAGGCTCCTCTCAAACTCCTGAGCTCAGGCAATCTATCCTCATAAGGCTCCCAGAGTGCTAGGATTACAGGCATGAGCCACCACACCTGGCCATGGGGAACTTTTAAAGGGCAAAAAGTTTGACGCTAGCATTGAAATCAGAGTAGCATGTAAAGGCAGAGTTTTTTTGGCAGGTGCCCATCCAGCATCACGCTTCTTCATACATCGCATGTCTCATTAGCATGTTAAATCTCCACCATTGGGCATGATTTATTTTTTATTTTTATTTTTTTTTGAGACAGAGCCTCAAGCTGTCACCCTGGATAGAGTGCTGTGGCATCGCAGCTCACAGCAACCTCCAATTCCTGGGCTCAAGCGAGTCTCCTGCCTCCACCTCCCAAGTAGCTG
>CAUYRH010116518.1:0-14713 GCA_963574655.1 Perodicticus potto
GTTGTGGAGGGCACCTGTAGTCCCAGCTACTTGGGAGGCGGAGGCAGGAGACTCGCTTGAGCCCAGGAGTTGGAGGTTGCTGTGAGCTGTGATGCCATAGCACTCTATCCAGGGTGACAGCTTGAGGCTCTGTCTCAAAAAGGAAAAAAAAAAAGACTAACCTATAGTGAGATAAGGGTGATAGTAGAGAGACCAGTTACGAGGCTTTGCAAAAGTCCAAGCAAGGGAATGGTGGTGTTTTGGATGAAAATGGTAGCAGTGAAAGTGGTAAGAGCTAGTCAGAGTCTATACTGCATCTCAAACAGGAGAGGGTCGGATTTGCTGTGGATTTGGATATAGTGTGGGAAATAGAGAGGAAGGTCAAGGCTGACATCAGAATTTCAGGCTGCAAAGCTGGACAGACAGAATTGACTTTTGTTTTGAGGTAGGATTGGGAGAGAGGTGTGAGGAAGGGAAATCAAGATACTGGCTTTCAATATATTAATTTGAAAAGATCTGAGTGGCAATTGACATAATGCCTAGACTTTATGGAAATTGTTCAAGTCAGAGATATAAATTTCGAATCATCAAAATGAGTATGGGTATTTGAAGCCATGTGATCTGTAAAATCCCTGGAGGTGAGTAGTAGGTTGACAGGACAAAAACTTTAAGACTGACTGCTGAGCCGTTCCAACTTGCAGACATTGGAAACAATGGAACCAGGAAAACAACTCAGGAGAAACAGGCCGTGTGGTGGAAGAGAAGCAAGAGAGAAGTTAGTCCTGGAAGTCAGGAGAAAGGAAATGTTCTAAGGAGAAGGAAGAGATCATCTGTCTCAAAGGCTGCTGCACACTGGAGTCTACATCTAACCAGGCGGACGTCCTTGGGGTTATCTAAACTGCCAAGGGCACCACATGCTTTGAGGCGTCTTCTTTCTGGAGATAGGGGTGGAAGCTAGGGGGACTGCCAAGGCCGGGGAAGTTTTACATGAAGTAGGAAGCCAGGTCAATCCTCTTCCAAAGGTCATTCATCAAGATACACCTTCCTATCCATAGGGAAGAAACTATGCCCAATAGAACGACTTTCTCTCTGTCCTTGGGTTCTTCCCCACTCAAGCATGAGATCACTTTGTCGTGCAGAGTCAAATTCTGCTCCAGCTACACTCTTCCAGACAAAGCAAATCCCAGCATCTAGGAAAAACTGGAAGAGATTAGATGAAACTGCAGTGGAGTCCCCTAATTACATGAAATTAGTCCTCCCTGTGACCTGGAGGGTGGAGGAATAGAGTGATTTCCAGGTTATGAGAATAAACAAATCGTAATCGCTCAAGGGTCTCTTCATAATTTCTGCAGACCTTTTATCACTCAAAAATTAGTTATTCCTTGGCTCACGCCCATGGCTCAAGGAGTAGGGCACCAGCCCCACATACTGGAGCTGGCGAGTTCAAGCCCGGCTCCGGCCCCAAACTGCAAAAATTAGTTATTTCTTTGCTATCTGTTACAGAGGCTACTACTCTGATAACAACACTTTTAATTCCCCGGGGGCAGGCTTCATTCATATTCATATCTTCAAGACCGACAGGTTATATGCTTCATAAATGCATTTTATTGCAATCAGTGTAGCCTGGTTTCTTGTACCCTCAATGAATCCCCAACAAAAATAAATAAATAAATAAATAAATAAATAAATAAATAAATGCATTTTATATTGTTAACAAACTTTAGTCTCACTTAGTATTTGGATACGTCCCAGAGGCCTCGATTGCCCCAACCTGAATCCCTATTCTGACACCTCATCGTTCACTCCCAGCTGGAAAGCTGAGGAACTCATTCAATGCGAGAACACACTTTTCTCTTTGTTTATGATGGAGGCTATCTGTTACCAATGCAAGCATTCTAAAAAATCATGCCTTTTATGAAACTACATGAGACCGTGTAAGATTGACTGTGAAGCTGGTTTAGAAGCTAAAACTTCAGGGCGCTAAACCACACCCCTTCCAGGGTCCTGTGAGGGGCCCCAGTTTCCTTGTACTTTTCTATTTTATTTCTTCAAAAGAGCTCCCAAAGTTTTATAAACTGAAAGCACTGCAAAATCTGTTTGCACCTTGCCTAAAAGCCTGTCCTTTGATGGAAACAAATCTGGTCACACAGCCCTAAATACAATTAATTGGCATTTGTTGAATGAATTTGCCCTTATCCTAGAAAGATACCTTTTAAAAAATACATTGTCTTTACTCTATTGAATATGAAAAATACTATCTATATAGGGTTGGTAAAAGAATGAAATTTCGTGATAAAAACGAAAAAAAATCTACAGTGCAGTTTTATATAATTTTCTAAACATTTTCAGAATTCATTGAGGACTATTGTCCCATCTTAACCTCCTAGGTGCCTTTGAGTAAGAAATTATATGCTTCACTATGTAGTAACAATATAAGTTTTACGTTTTGGTATTTTAATCTTTAGTCATAACATCTCTGATATGAGATCTCAGGAAGGATATTTAAATTGACATTTTTAAATGTGATCTTAATATTAGTTTTTGTTTAGCTTGAAGACTGACCAAATAACATCCCTGAAAATCTATATATTTTTCATGTGCCTGCAAAATCCAGTAAGTCATTTTATCGGGAGCCTTTCGTTCCCCAAACAAAAGATCACGTGAAATCGTCTGGCCTCTACAGCGCCTTGTCAATCTTCAGCTACTCCCCAACCCCCCCCTGACCAGGCTGTAATTTAAAAGTGGTTGCTGGGACTAACAGAGGGCTTCACTAAATAATGTTCAGTTTGTTCAGGGAGGATAAACTAAATGAGTTTTAGAAAAAAGATGTTTGTGGTTTTGTTTGTGTTAATTCCAATCTCTTTTTCCTCACATTCTCCCAAACCCTAAATAAACGAGCTGCATTCAGCTTCATTCTGGCTCTTTTTCTAAACATGGTCTGTCCTTGCATCTGTTTTTCTTCCTCAATTCCACAGTTGTTATATGAAATAGAATTGCCAGCTCGAAATGAAGGAAATCTAATTCCTATTTTGTGTTGAAGCCCCAGTGCAGATAAGTAAACATCACATCCATACAGGGAATTAAACGTCTGTAAAAACCGTACATGGCGGGGGACTTGCCTGTCTGGGTGTATTTTACTGCTTCACTTAGTGAGCATATTAATTCTCATGCATTTAATCATCTCTTGCACAGATGAGAGCATGAGGCTGAAAAGAACAAAATTAAAAACTACTTGATCACATAGAACATAATAATGCTTGTCCCTCTCTTTTCTCTCTCATTCCACCATTCTTTCCCAAGCCTAAGACATTAGGAATGGAAGAAAATGTTATTAATGGAAAGCACAGCACGTGAATAGGCCGCTCCTGTGTCTTCCAAGTATGTGAGACAAAAGCTGGAAAGAAGTTTCCTCTTAGTTCCCAGACACCACGGTGATGAGTAGAGCCCAATACCCCCATTGTAAAAGGGTAAAGGTTCTGGCTCTTAGTTCAGCCTTCTTTTCAACTATAAACACAACTGAATATTTCTTGGTTATTATTCAATTGGGAAAACATTCTGAGATTGCAGAAGAAAAGTTTTGATGACTCATCATATATGTTACTAGCCATTTTCATAGATAATTCTGCCCAGGAAATGGCAGCATTTGTAAATCTCTAATCTTCCTACCGCCTTCTCTTGTGTCTCTCTCTCTCTTTTTCTTTCTGCAAAATCACTTAGAAATTTTAGTTTAGAAAACTAAATTTGCTCAAAGCAGCAAAAACTATCTTGGTAGAGATGGGCTTATAAGATGTGTCACCCAAGCTATGAAACTTAATAAATAATACCAAAACTTAGTAGGGGAAAAGATTTGAGTCAGCTATCCTGGCAATTTACACCACATTACCCACAATGCCCACTACTTGGAATAGTATTTAAGAAGTCATCGTGATTATATAAGAAAGAATAAAAAGAAAACCCTAACAAATATCCAGTCTATATCTCGAAATCAAATTTGTGGGTAATGACCTATTAAGGGGTGCTTGAGAAGTACTTTTCCATGCTGTTTGTAAATAAATAAAGAAAAGAACATGAAACACAGATAATTTTGTCACACAATAAAGAATTGGATTTTAGTGCAAAAACAGGTCTCTATAGGACCATCAGACAGCTTCCTGGAGTGGAATAATTAAGTTTGAGATTGCTGGAGGGGACTGCAATGGTATTTTAGTTTATAGCCTCAAAGCCAAAGGGACCCATTAAAATGAAATAAGTGAAATTGTGCTAGTTCCTTGTAGGCTGAGTACCTGAGTGATGTCACCAGCATCAAGGTAACTTGCTTAAATTATGCCTGACTGCACTTAATAACAGCAGGGTCTCAGACAGGCTCTCTGCCACACGAGGGTAAAACAATACTCCAAAGAGAGGAATCTGACAAAAAAAATGAGCTAGTAAAGGAGAAACAATTAATTACAGAGTCACATGAGAGATGAGAGGGCTGATAAACAGTCATAAGAAAGTCGCTAAAATCTAATAGTAAATGGGATTTAGCTGAATTAGTTTAAAAGACATTTTCACACTGCGACTTTCAGACAGTCTGTCTCTAAAAGTCACATTTTTCTCATCTCTGATGGGAGATCTGGGGGTGGAGTGATGAGTATTGACCCTGGATGACAAACTCTCAGTGACATAAACGGTACACAAATCCTTCGGAGAATCACTAAGTTTCAAAATGAACTATATCATAATCTGAAATAATATGGCACAGGCATCAAATATTAAGCATGCACAATTTAATCTTTTTAAGATTAGAAATAACGAAGGCTGAAAAGCTGTAGTTGAAAGGCAAGTACTATTCGATTCCATCCATTTATTCAGCTATGGCTCTGAAAAAAATAGTGAGTTGCATACAAAAAATAATTAGTTATTAATTGAAATATTTATTGCCTGGATTCTACTTAAGTAGCAAAACTTGTATGATGAACAAGAAAGACTTGGGACATCAACTTAACATAACTATTTTTTTTTTGAGAGAGAGTTTTACTTTGTCATCCTGGGGGGAGTGTGCTGTGGCATCATAGCTCACAGCAACATCAAACTCTTAGGCTCAAGAGATCTCCTTGCCTCAGCCTCCCAAAGGCTGGGATTACAGGTACCCAGCCCAACGCCCATGGGTCTCACTCTTGCTCAGGCTGGTTTCAAACTCCTGAACTCAAGAGATCCGTCTGCCTCAGCCTCCCAGAGTGCTGGGATTACAACCTTCTTTTCATCCCTCAATGACCCCATCCCTTCGATGGGTGGTAACAGAGGAAAAGGAGTGGACACCATCTTCCCATAGTCCTGGATGGAGATCAAGTAGGTCCAAGGATTTTTTTCCACATTCTCAGATAATAGATAGTAACATGGTCACTTTAATTTGCAAACAACATTTCAGTACAGCAATGAAAGTACAAGCTACATTCCAGCCTTAATGTAGCTTTAATTCTCTTCCTTTCACCAACTAGAAGCTTAGCGAGTTGTACTAAGGTGATGCTGATGCATCCTTCTCTTATCTGCTCTACCCGCATTTTTTTTTTCTACATTTGCAAGCTGTTACTTACTTAGCCCCTTACTAGATTTAGTCTGGATGACTTTCTGCTTTCTAAGCATAGAAAGATGAAAGATCTAAGCATAGATCAGTGAATCTGGGTATTCCTCATGAGCCTGGCAGATGATTAAAATGGACTTTCTCAGGATATACAAGGTTCTGCTACTACTGTCACCTGAAATCCCCTTGCCCTAAGCAGATCAGTGTCTATTACATGTGAACTCTTATGGCCCTTCTCAACCAAGTCCAAGGGCATCCAGTAGTACAATTTTCAGCTTGCAATCCTCTTGAGATCCCTAATGGACATCACTACCCCCCCAGATCATCAAGGCAGAAAATCAGTAAAGAAATCCTGGACTTACAGGGGAAAGAAAAAGCATTCAGCGAAATTTAGCACATTTTCATGATAAAATCCCTTAAAAACTAGGCAAAAAAGTAAAATACCTCAACATTATAAAATCCATATATGACAAACCCACAGCCAACATCATACTAAATGGAGAAAAGTGGAAATCATTCCCCATAAGAACTGAATAAGACAAGAATGCTCACTGTCATCACTTCTATTCAACATGGTACTGAAATCCTTGCAAGAGCAATCAGGCAAGAGAAAGAAATAAAAGGTGTCCAAGTCAGAGTAGAAGAAGTCAAACTATCCTTCTTCCCTAATTATATAATCTTACATCCGTAAAACCCCAATGCTTCACCAAAAGAATCCTCTAATTGATAAATAAATTCAACAAAGTTTCATGTTACAAAATCAATGTACACAAATCAGTAGCATTTCTATATACTAAGAACAGTCAAACTATTATTTACAAAAGTTACAAAGAAAATAAAATGCCCAAGAATATACTTACTAACAAAGAGAATTATAGAATACAGATGAAAGAAATCATAGGTGGCACAAACAAATGGAAAAAATATCATGATCACCAATTGGTAGAATCAACAGTGTTAAAATGCCCATCTTCCCCCAAATGATTTACAAATTCAATGCAATCTCCATCAAAATGCCAAAATCATATTTCACAGTGTAGAAAATAATTTTACACTTCATTTGGAATCAAAACAGTCTGAATAGCCAAAGCAATCTTAAACAAAAAGGACAAATCTGGAGAGATTACATTATCTGAGTTCAAATTATACTACGTGGCTATAACTAACCAAATCATCATGGTAGTGTTATAACAGTAGAGTCATAGACCAAAGGAACAGAATGGGGAACCCAAAAATAAAACTACCCACCCATAACCAACTGATCTTCGACAAAGCAGACAAAATATGTAATGATACAAGGAATCCCTATTTAATAAATGGAAAAACTGGACAACCACAGACAGAATATTGAAACAGGACTGCTATCTCTCACAATATACAAAAATTTATTAAAAGTGGATAAAAGACTTAAGTGTAAGCATAAATTCATAAAAATTCTAAAAGAAAAGAAAGAGAAAAATCTTCTAGACATCAACCCAGGGAAAGAATTTGTGACTAAAGCCCCGATCTTTGATGATCTTAAAAAAAAAAAAAATTGTATACTTGGGGAAAGAATCCCTAATTAATAAATGATGCTGGGAGAACTGGTTATCCACATGAGAAAGACTGAAACTAGACCCACACCTCTCACCACTTGCAAAAATTTAACTAACAATGGATAAAAGATTTAAATCTAAGACATGAAAATATAAAAATCAGAGAAGATAGTGCGGGAAAAGCTCTTGATCTTATCAATCTAAGGAAATAATTTATAAAGAAGATCCCACTGGTGATTGCAGCAGCAACAAAAACAAATAAGTGGTACCTGATTGAGTTAAAAAGTTTTTTCACAGTTACGGGCACAGTCTACAACACAAAAGGCAACCTTCAGAATGGGGAAAGGCAATTTCACGCTAGAATCCAACAAAGGCCAGACTCTACCATGAACTCTAGCAAATCAACCAGAAAGAGCATACAACCCCATTAAAAACGAGGTAAGAGACATGAATAGAAACTTTTCTCAAAGGACAGAATAATGGCAAATAAACATATGAAAAAATGTTCATCATTCCTAATTATCAGAGAAATGCAAATCAAAACCAGCTGGAGATATTACCTAATCCTAGAAAGAATGGCCCATATCACAAGTTCCCAAAGCAACAGTTGATGGCATGGTTGGGGAGGGAAGCAAACACTCATGCACTGTTGGTGGGACAGCAATCTAGCATAGTCTTTATGGAAAGAAGCATGGAGCTTTCTCAAAGAACTGATAGTAGACCTACCACTTGGCCCAGCAATCCCACTATCAGGCATTACCCAAATGAAAATAAAAGACATTTACCACAAGGACGTTTGCACTTGAATATTAATAGCAGCTAGTTCACAATTGCAAAGATGTGGAAACAACCCATGTGCCCATCAAAACAATGGATTAGAAAACTGGCATACGTACACCATGAGATACTACTATTCAGCAAGAGAAAAGACGGGAATTTTGCATCCTTTGTAATAAAGAACCTGGGTAGATTTGGAGAGCATTCTCCTAAGTGAAGCATCACAAGATTGAAAAATAAGCATCACAAGGACACAATACCAATTCGAAACTAGAAGATAAAAATCACAGACCCACTTGAAAGGAAAAACTCAATTAAATTTAAGAAGAGGGAGGGGATAAAAAGGTTCAATAGATTCCCACTCAGTGGGTACAACGAATGGATATACAGAGACTCCCTGTGTGAAGGACACAGCTACAACTCAGACTTTAAAGTTACATGTGTAAACTGTATAACCTAAAGGTTTGTACCCTCATTTTAATCTGAAATGAAAATAAATAAACAAATGTAGACTCACCATTAGATCAGCATTCTCATTAATGAATATCTACCCAGGGATGATGCCTGTGACTCAAAGTAATAAGACACCGACCCCATATACTGGAGGTGGCAGGTTCAAACCCAGCCCAAGCCAAAAATAAAATAAATAAATAAATAAAAAGAGTATCTACCCAAAAGAAATGAACTCATTTTATCAAAAAGAAACTTGCACTGGTATGTTTATTGCAGAGCAATTCACAACTGTAGCGATGTAGAATCATCCTAAGTGCCCATCGATTCATCAGTGGATTAAGAAAATGTATATATTTACATCTCTGTATATATACATCTGTCTAGCTCTCTATATATACATCTACACATACCATAGAGTACTAACCCAGCCATAAAAAGGAATGAAATATTTTTTGCAGAACTTAGATGGAACTGGAGACCATTAACCTGAGGAAAGTATCTTAGGAATGGAAAACAAACACCACATGTGTTCTCCAAAGATTTGGAACTAAATGATGGGTACGCACAGGTACAAAGAGATATAAAGTTCATTGGAAACCAAAAAGTGAGGAAGGTGGGAGAGGGTGAGGTGTAAAAACTTACCTCTTGGGTACAGTGAACATTATTCAGGTGATAGCCCCAGGAAAAGCCTTGACTTAAGCATTGTCAAAGGTATCCATGTAACAAAAACATTGTTCCTTCCTTAATATATTGAAATTTTAAAAAAATAATAAATAAAAAACAGAATCATAAATGTTATTGTTAGAAGATTACTAAACTTACTAAATTAAGTCATTAGAATGACAAATAAAATACATGGCTTTCAGAAATGTCACTTGTATGGAGTTAAATACTTAGGAAATGAAGTGGAAGTAGTCTTTACATGGAGACTGCCAAACCCAAAGCATTCTTGGATTTTAAAGACCACAGTAATGTATTACCTCCATCAGTAAAAGGACAAGATAATTCATTTATTCAATGAAACATTTAGTATTGAGGAGATGTTAAATCTTTCCTGTAGAATCATATTGAGTCAGAAAGTTGAAATTTCAGGGGCGCTTAAGATTTTGAGGGCCATGGCCATCAGAATTTAGAATTAGATAATCCCAAATGAGCCATTTCAGAAAAAAAATCACACATATTTTCACACACAAGTACAGGGACAAATACTAAAACTATGGGATACAATTTCAAGATTCCACAGACGTCTTTAGTCATGAAATGTAGGTAAAGCACCCCTCAGTCACAGGGTCCTTCAAGCCAAGCTGCTACCTCGAGAAGCGATTCTTCTTCTACACAACATCATGGGTCCGTCCTCTGCCAGACAAACTTCTGGCAGTGGGGTCCCTTAATAAGTAGAGTCCAAAAGAGAAATGCTTACGACTAGCACTGTCAGGGGATTCCTCCTGGGTTTTACTCCTGTTCATGAAAATTGTTGACCCTGGGTTTATTTCAATTCCAAATTTATATAATGCAACACAGATATACAAAAGTTGACAAAACAAAAATAACATAGAAATAATGACAATGTAAATTAGGAATAAAGAAGATACAGA
This sequence comes from Perodicticus potto, assembly GCA_963574655.1. Taxonomy (NCBI): domain Eukaryota; kingdom Metazoa; phylum Chordata; class Mammalia; order Primates; family Lorisidae; genus Perodicticus; species Perodicticus potto. The sequence continues at coordinate 9,903 of CAUYRH010116518.1, forward strand.
AATGCCTACCCTAAACAATGTTTTTATTGCCCAACTCAGTCAATGTAAACAAGTGAAAAGTACATAAGTTTTTAAAAAGGAAGTGTAAATTGAGTGTTGCCATAATTGCAGGAAAATGGAGGGAAAATGATAAGTTCAAATCCCGCCTTCTATTTTCTATTCTTTACCATCACTCAGCTTCTGTGCTGTCCCTCGACTTTATCAGCTGTTCACCTCAGGTTGGCAGAATGAGCATGAAAATTCCAGTAGAAATTAGTGTCTCACTCTCTTAATTTTCAGTCTTCATTAAAAGGAATTGAATTAATGAGCAAATAGAAACATTTACCTTTTAAAAGGGGGAGTAAATAACTGAAAGGGGAAAGATCAGATAACTAGGTTTCTGCAATTTGATGCCACCCCTAACCTCTTTGAGAATTTTTTTTTTTATTATTAAATTATAAACTCATAGATCAGGTATACATTAATGCATTTATGGGGTACAATGTGCTGATGTCATATAGAATTGGGAATGCTTACATGACACTGGTTAATATATACCTCATCTTGTTTATTTAGTTATTGTGTTAAGATATTTATACTTTATACTAACAGATCCAACATGTAGCCTTGCATTATGCAACATAGGTGTGATCCCACCACTCTTTGACAAATGTTAATGTCAACTGACAATTACCATTCAGAATGAGAATCTTCTCTGTAACATATACAAACCATATATATGAGTATATATACCATATAACCATATATGTATATATATGGTTTGTATATGTTACAGAGAAGATTCTCTCTATATATATATACAAGTATGTATGTAAAATATACATATGTCCACACATAGATATGGTAGTATTTGACCTCATTCTATGAAACATCTACAAATATCTCATTAATATCTTCATTTTTTCAGTATGCACTCATCTAATTGGAAATTCATCTAAAAAGACAAAACATTTGAAATTTGAATGATTCATTCTCTTTACCAGGTTGGAAATATTTTTCTAGTTACCACTGAGTGTATCTGATTGATTTGCTTGAATTTGAAAATCTGAGTCTCACAAATAGTTTAATCATGGCAAAACAATAACTTGAAATATGTCTAAAAATAAGCATGGACAACATTTAAGGTGCTCCACTTTTCTCCTATTAAATCTAGAATGGAAAACTGCGCCTATTAAGGAAACCATTAAATGACTAGGGCTCTGGGAACTGGTCTCAGGTTGAAGCTTTTATTATGCTTTAATAAAATAAAACCACATTACTTTGGGGCCCTGGTGACTAAGAAAAAAATATTATAGCCTGGATACAATGATGTGTTAAAGGATATACCCAAGGGAGAGGTGGACATCCAAAGCTATGTGTGTGTGTACACAAACTTTGGAATGTTGACGACGGTGGGAATTCAATAGACTTCTAATAATGGACAAAGAGTATTGCTATTAAACTGACTTTCTCTTTTATAACAAATACTCTTCTCATTCGCTTCTTACTGCTCAGAAATGAAGAGCATGAATAGGAAAACCTACCTACGCGTAACTTTTGTTTTTTTATAATTTTACTAAATCATAATTATGTACATTAGTGCAATCATGGGGCATAATGTACTGACTTCATATACAATCTGAAATATTTTGGTCGAACTGTTAAACATAGCCTTCATGGCATTTTCTTAATCACTATATGAAGACATTGATATTCTACATTTAATAAGTTTCACCAATACCCTTCTAAGATGCACCGTAGGTGTGATCCCACCAATTGCCCTCCCTCCACCCATCTACCCCCCTTTCCCTTTTCCCTGTATTCTTGTGCTATAATTGGGTTTTAGCCTTCATGTGAAAGCTATAAATTAGCTTCATATTAGGGCTGAGTACATTGGATACTTTTCTTCCATTCTTGAGATATTTTGCTAAAATTTTAAAAGAAATCGATGTAATGTCTTAACTGCAATTTAAGTATAAATAACTAGAAAACAACTAGTTAACAATTGTTTTTACTCAACAATTAGTAAAAAATTCTGAAGTTCAGGAAGTCACACTTTGGCACAACTCCATGAGAAGATTGCATGAAATAGCTGCTGGCCTCTACCTGTATAATCACGTGAATTTGGAACTTCAAACGCTGCCCAACTGAGGAGGGAAGCGCCCGGAGCTCCAATTCTATGAGCAACTTGCTATTGCTGAAGTGATGTTCTGAAAGGGCAGCTAAAACTAGATGAGCTGGGCAAAACTAAACAAAATCATCGCATTTTAATGCAACAATTCCCCAATATACTTGTCTTTCTGGAAAATAAGCAAAAATACTTTGTCTTCCCAGACAGTCTGTCTGTCTGTTTATTTGATCTCTCTCTATATATAAAAAAAAGAATTGCATTATGCTCAAATAAAGACAAATAGTTCCTGTATGGATACCCTTCATGACGTTTGAAAAACCTGTGAAACAAAGGACAATTGTATATATCATACATCTTGTTCCTGCTCACTAAAATGAGAAGCACCCACTCCCCAAAATTCTGACAAGGAAAAAATACTTTCCATATATTACCTGAATGTCCTTAGGGAACACATGTATGAACGTTCAAATGTGAAATGGACATGAAAGGCCATTTAGCAGAGATTAAAAACTGGTTTTGAGAAGGCCTACATTGGTTGGCAAATACTAATACATCATGTGGGAAAAGTATTGATAACTTTCAAACTGGTCACAGCCCCCATTCACAAGAACAACTCCCAATATTTACTTTCCCTTCTAGCAGTTGGCATCATTTGAGCAAGCAATCCCTGATATTAGTCAACTTCTGTCACTTCACACACAAAAATCATGAGTTGAAGGGTTCAAGTGGATGTCAGATGTATAGTGAAATCAAATCTATTTCTGTAACGTTTGGGGTGTCTCTTTGTTACCATAGCTAGACTTGACCTTCTAAGTTCAAGGGACCCTCCCGCCTCAGCCTCCTCGGCAGCTGCAGCAACAAGGCAGGTGCCACCACGCCTCACTTCTCAAACCTTGCTGGTTGCTTTACACACTAAAACCCACAAACTTGACAATAATTAGTGGAGGGATTTTATGTTAAGCGTATGTAGCTTATGATTAAATGAACTGTGGTGGATGTAACTCAGGGTCAGAGGGAGGTGGAGGACGAGCCCAGGGTCATAGTGCCACCCTCTATGCTCCCCTGAGCTCCCTAGAGCCAAGAGTCGAGTATTCTTTGAGTAAGGCAAGGAGATGAGACTTAAATGAAGTTGAATCCCAACTTTCTATCTGGACTGGTTTTAACCAAGTGAGTGAAAAATAGGAACTCTCTCTCTGAGTTCAAGGACCAGACATGGAGATTTGTCATAGCATTGCTGAAGGCAGTGATTAGAGAAAAATAAAACCGCCTTATGTCCTCAGGCGATTGAATTTAGACAGCTCAAGGAATTCATTACACAAGCCTTAAAGGGTTTTAAATATACATATTTTAAATGTCTAAAGAGCATAGTCAAATTGTGAGTATAAATGTCAGGACACCAGGACCCAGGAGCCCCATAACCAGAAGGTATCATTGAGTTTTCTCAAATGTGAGTAGGGAAGAAATGAAGGTTAAGAGCTAAGGAGAGGCCAGAAGAGGCTGAACTGCAGGTGGAGAATCTGAACAAGAAGAGGAGAAGCAGAACAGGCAGAGGAGAGGCCTGGAAGCAAAGAAAAGAGGGGGAAAGTCAGGGCTTGGGGAAAAAAGAATAACAGAATGAGTGAAATTACAAAGGTGAAAGTGCTGAGTTTTTCTAAAAGACTTAAACTAAGATATGGGCAAGGGGAGAGTAAAAGATTTTTAAAAAGCACAATTTGCATGTAATCCTGTGAACATTTATCCCCCGCCTTCTGTAGAAGTGATAGTTCCTCACGGTAGGATTAATTCCCTGACTTAACTGAGCACGTGTGAGCCTGTGTGTGCACACAAGGTTCAGTCTGCAGCATTGGTGCCCTCGCTTTCCACACTATCAAAGCAAACTTACGTGCCATACTAAATTTAGCCTGGTTTCCAGGACTCTTGACACTTCCTAGTTTATTTAGAAACCCATCCAGCTCTCTAGCTCAGATAAAAGCCAAGAAGCAAGAAGAGGGTCTTTTGAAACTACCTTTACCATAATGCACTTGTTTTGGTGAAAGTTATGAAATCTCTGCTCAGATTTACCGTCTTTAAGTCACTTTTGAAAAATCTTCCTTTGATATTTTTACTGCTTCATCTCATTGCTTCCTTTGATATGAACAGACGTCTACTAGACCTTTTCAATCTACCTATCACAGACCATTCTAAGAATAACAAGACAAGTTTCAAAAGATCCTGTGACGTAGAAATAGTCAAATATTCCATTGTGAAGACTCCCACAGGCTTATGGATTTTTGATATTTTGCTTCTTTACCCTACATATTGCCACTGTTGTTGACAGTTACCTGTTTTCAGAGGTCTTTTTCACTTACCTTTTTTCCTCTCATTATTTGGAATAATTCCTTTTTTAAAAAATTGTTTTTAATTAGCACATAAAAATTATATATGTGGGCTCAGCGCCTGTGGCTCAGTGGGCTAAGGCGCCAGCCATGTACACCTGAGCTGGCGGGTTCGAATCCAGCCCGGGCCCACCAAACAACAATGATGGCTGCAACCTAAAAATGGCCGGGCATTGTGGCGGGCACCTGTAGTCCCAGCTACTTGGGAGGCAGAGGCAAGAGACTTGCTTGAGCCCAGGAATTGGAGGTTGCTGTGAGCTGTGATGCCATGGCACTCTATCCAGGGTAACAGCTTGAGGCTCCATCACAAAAAAAAAAAAAAAATT
>CAUYRH010116521.1:0-39799 GCA_963574655.1 Perodicticus potto
TTAACATAGTTCTATGCCTCCCCACTCCTTTCTCAAAAAATAGAGACACTGGACATGAAAGTGTTCTTTTAGATTCTTCATCAAAATCTTACCTTGTAAAATATAAATTTGCTTCATATTAGGGGTGTGTACATTGGATACCTTTTCTTCCATTCTGGAGATACTTTGCTAAGGAGAACATGTTCCAGCCCCATCCTTTCTTAACAATTTTTTTCGACTTCAAGAATCAGAAGCACACATTAAAATGGAGTGAGGAAGAGAGATTTGTAAGGATGTAGATATTTAATGAAATCCACAAATAGGATACAAAGTTTAGTTGACTCTTCGTTAACTTCCACTGGAAAGCGCTGTCAGGAATGGGTAGAGATTGATTAATGGGCACAAAAATACAGTTAGATAGAAAAAGATCTAGTGTTTGATCGTACAGCAGGTGACTCCACTTAACAATAATATATTATGTAGTTCAAAGTAGCTGAAAAAGAAGAATTGAAATGTTACCAATATAAAGGAAGGATAAATATTCAGGGTGATGTATAACCCAATACCCTGAGTTGATCATCACACATTGTATACAATATTTCACATGTACCCCCAAAATATGTACAACTATTACTTTATTATTATTATTTTTTTTTTTTTGCAGTTTTTGGCCAGGGCTGGGTTTGAACCTGCCACCTCCGGCATATGGGGCTGGCTCCCGACTCCTTTGAGCCATAGGCACCCCCCAACTAATACATTATTTTAAAAGCTTATAAACGTAATTTTTATAAAAAAGAATCAAAGATGCTGGCTCCTCTCTGGGGCTTCATAGTATCTCCTACCTCTGCTGACAGGCCAATCAATTTACTCCCTAGATTGCATATGAGCCAAAAACGTAGGCATAGATATCAAGGATTGGGAATGTTATGTCCTTTTTCCAATTGGGAAATCCACATAGATTCCAAACTCCAAGGAAGGAAATCCACATGGTTCAAATCTTTTTTCCTTAGAAGGCTGCTGACCAGCATATGGATGGGATTCCTCAGATGGAAACACCTCTTTTGTTGTAGCTGTGTCTCCAGCAGAGTTGTGAGCAGGGACAGGGTCCAACGAACGTAAGGGCAGTGCCCATGTTAAGGAGCTGTGAATAGACGAACGCAATGATTGACATTTTTAGTATAATATCCATAGACTCTTTCATTAAAAAGAGCAAGTATTATGAAATATTTTAAATGTAGAGGAAAATAAGTCATGTATTTATCCTTCACATTTAACTAATTTTAATACTTTTCAATATTTGATTCAGATTTTTTATAGATTTTAAGGAAATAAATTATTATAAATGTAATTAAATCTTCATATTCCCTCTTCCTGATTTTAGTCTGCTTTATTCTTCTCCAAGAAAAAAGTACTGTTCTGTGTGTTTATCCATGTTTTCCTCTGTCCAGGAGCAATATCCACCATTGATAAGTAATTTTTAAAGTTTTCATAAATGATATCAAACCATATGTGCCATTCACATTTTTGTCAGTAATTATGTTTTTGAGATTTATCCAAAGGGACATGCGGCTATGATTTGCTGTTTTAACTTTACATAGTATTCCATTGCATGAATATACCATTATTTATTTATTTATTTCTTCATTATATTGGTCAACAATTAGGTTATTGTCAATTTTTGCTATTCAAAAAAAAAAAAGGGCTGCAATGATTATCCTTATAGCTTTCTGCTCCTGGACAGAATTTTCTCCAGGTTACCTAAATGTGAAATTTGGGAGTTACAAGGTATGTCCTGCATGAATATTACTAAATACTGCCAAATTGGTTCCCTAATGGCTGACGAGTTTACATACCCTTGAGTATGTAAGTTTCTGTTTGCCCAAATCTTTGCCAACATGGGTTATTTTCAAAACTCAAAATTTTTTTCAATATGATGAGGATACAATGGTGTCTGATTTTTCTAGTTTTCAATTCCCTAGTTTTTAGTGAAGTTGAGCATCTTTTCATATGTCTGTCATCCAATGTGTGTGTGTGAATAGCTCACTCACATCTGTTAACTGTTTTTTAATCAGTTACTATTTTCTTTTTGAGGAATTATCTATTCTGTTAGTACTCTAGTGTCTGTTATATGCAACTATCTTTTATTAAATTATCTATTCTGTTTAGTAATCTGTTGTCTATTCTATGCAACTGTCTTTTAAACCCAGTTCTTGGCCTGTCTTTTTACTTTTTCAACAAAAGTACCAAAAACATATATGGGGAAAGAACAGTCTCTTCAATAAATGGTGCTGGGAAAACTGAATAAGCATATTTGATTAATCCAGTCATGAACCAATGAGCACTTGTGTTGGTTTTACATCTTTGCATATGAATTGTGCTGCAATAAACATTCCAGTGCGGGGATTTTTTTTGATGGGTCCTTTCTCTTATGCTCTTGGGTAATCTAACAAGAGGTCTGTGGATTTTGTTTATTTTTCCAAAGAAGCAAATTTTGTTTTGTTAATCCTCGTATTAGTTTTTAGTTGTCTTGTTTTATTTTCCCATTCATTTAGTTGTGCTCTGACCTTGATTATTTCTTTTCTTCTGCTGGCTTTGGGTTTGGTTTATTCTTCCTTTTCTAGTTCCTTGAAGTGTAACATTAAGTTGTTCATTTCTGACATTTCTGTCTTTCCAACGTAGGCATTTAAACTTATGAATTTTTCCCTGAAGAATGCTTTTGCTATGTCCCATAGATTTTGACAGTTCTGTCCCCTGTGTCATTCAGTTCAAAGAACTTTTTGATTTCCATCTTAATTTTATTCTCGACTCAATATTTGGTCAACAGCAATTTGTTTAATTTCTATGACTTATATAGGGGCATTTTGTTTTTTGTGATCACTTTCTAATTTTATTCTGCTGTGGTCTGAGAAGATACATGGTATGATTTCAATTTTTCTGAATTTGTTGAGACCTATAACTTCAATATTAGTTCACTGAGTTCACTTCCTATATCTCTCTCAGCGATTGCTCAGATTTTTTAATACTCTTCCCCGCTTCTTTGAATCTTTGGGTTACATCATGAGCTTTGTCTTCAAGCTCTGTAGATTCTTTCTTCTCCTACATTTACCCTGTTGTTAAAGCTTTCTGCTGTGTTTTGAAACTCCCTAAACGACTCTTCCACTTTTTAAAGTTCTATTGTGTCTTGTCTTATGTTGTCTAGCTCTCTGGTGACTTTTTAATTTTTCTAATTGATTTCTTGTTATATACTTTTGGCTGCTTTTTATTGGTTTTCAATTTTCTCTTCAATTCCATTCATCTTATTTGCCATCCATATTCTTAATTCCATTCCTGCCATTTGGCAATTTCCTGTCGGGTGGAGGCCACTACTGTAGCTCCATTGGGATCCCTTGGAGGTGTCAAACAATTTTGTTCTTTCATGTTGCCAGGGTTATTTTGCTGGTTTCTTCTCATCTGGCTCCCCTTGTATCAACTCTGAGTTAATAAAATTGCAGGGCATCTAGTCCAGGAGCAATGGCTGCTCAGGACTGGGGGTCTAAGTGAAGGGTCAGACCTTAGGGAGGTAGTACTGGCCCAGTGGTAGTAGTGGGGCTTCAGTGTGAAAAAGCTGAATATGTGAGTAATGTTACCATTCATCTTTATGGTTTTTATATTTTCATACCTGAAATTAAATGCCATATCACTCTATCAATCCAGGCAGACTGCATACAGCCAGCAGAGGAGGAATGAGTGTCACTAGATCCAGATGACTTTAGTAGAGTGATTATATTATATAGTTACTAACAAGAGTTGTGGCAGAGTATGGAGAGTCAAGAGATCAAGCTTCCTAGAATTCCCACCTTGGCCCTCTGAGAGCTTGTCCTAATTTATTCCTCAGTAATATAGGCAAATCACTGATTTGCATTTCAAAGGGTTTAATTTAGGTAAGGATCACTCAGATGACCAACTTTTGGTTCTATTCAAATTTCAATCTATTTCCTTAGTCCTAATAATTAAAGTGTTTGTAATTTCCGTGTGTTTCCCAAAAGAGCTTTCAATAATATTAAACATATAAATTAACAAGCATTCTCTAACTGCTTACTTGTCTATAACCCCTTGAAATTTGTTGGCTATAGATTTATAAAACACTATTTGTATTTCTAATACTCAATGGTCTGGTTTTGCAATAGGCAAATTTACCTATATGTGAAAATAGTCAAAATGGAAAAGAAAAATAGCGGTTAAATCATGTGGGAAATGTCACCTGTCTTCCCACTCAATAATCCTTTGCCATAGAAAGAGTAGAGAGAGGGAAGGAGAGAGGGGGTGGGAGAAGGGAAGAGCAGAGAGAGGGAAGGAGGTGGGGGGTGGGGGTGTTAGTGTATGACACACCTTTTAGGGACAAGACACAATTGTAAGAGGGACTTTATCTGACAAATGCAATCAGTTTAACCTGGTTTCTTGTACCCTCAATGAATCCCCAACAATAAAAAAATAAAAAAATAAATAAGTAATAATTCTTTGCCAGACACAAGAGACAGTGGATAGTCTGGAGCTCTTAGCGCCTATGTAATTCATTTTCTGCCCTTTCAGATCCTTCATAAAACAGATAGTGATTCTAATATTTAGCAAGGCTGTTTTGTTTTAGGGTGTATGTGTGTGTGTGTGTGTGTGTGGTTTTACCTCATAATACCTAAACACATGACAATTACTTTATCTGTGCTCAAGAATGATCTTTCCTGCCACACTGGTGCTGGACTTCATTGACAGATGGTTCCATAGTGCACTTTTACGGGTAATTTAATGAATTTTTACAGCTAATTTTGATGACTGATGATTTTTACTTTACATGCTGACTTTAAAGGCAAAATCCCATAGGAGTGGTGACTTCATTGCAATTCTAAAATTTCATCAGTAACATTTTAAAGCTTCTAGCAAACACTTAACATAATACTACTTTATCCTTCTACAAGAAAAGATTATTTCATTTGCAATGTTGTAAAAAGAGAAAATATTCTAGTCCATTTTAATTATGTCATTAAAATGAAGATGAAATAGCCATGCGAGCTGTGAGGCACTATCAAGAGAAACGCTCTTCTCTAAGGAAACGGGAAGATTCTACTTTTATTCTGACATTTTAACACAGACCTGCAAGAACTGTGCTGGTAATTGGTTTTTACAGTTTTGCTAGAGCACTAAGTCATGTTTTTAGGATTTGGATTCTTTCAATAGGACAGCATTTTTGCAATTTATTAAAAGAGAAGACAGGCAACCTCAACCTGCTAAAAGGTCAAAGAGAACAAAGCAAATGGGTCTCCTCCTTTGAATCAAGTTAAAATGGTCCTACCTGTCAAGAAAGCATCTCTTGATAGATATATGTATTTGTCCAGAAACTGGCACCTGTAATAAAATTTTCACCTTTCTATTGTTTCACGCAAACACTGCTCTGAATCATATGAGAAGAAAGTCAGTCGTGGTTACAGTGTGAGAGTATTCAGTGAAGATTCAACTGAGACCCTTTTCCTGTTCTTCTTCCAAGAAATTAATCTCCTCCAAAAGATCAAGTTCCTGATAGATATTATAGTATCATCCACTATGACCCATTTTTTTGCAGCTCAAGTTAATGACTCCAGCTTAGGTTCCAAAGTTGCCCGGCTTTGGTTTTTGGATTCATTTAGTTGCCAGCTTTTTCTCAGGATTTTCTTTATTAATCTCTTTTGCTATTTTCTTCCTACTTGAGCTCATCCTTTGAGGGTCTTAGCCTATTATACACATAGTTAAGTAATAATAAGTATTACATTCTTATTAACACAAATGAGAAACTGCCAATCAGAACTTTGATTTATGCTGATGTATCAGTGTTATCCTATGTGTTGTTCTAATTCCATAAAGAAACAAAGAAACATCTTGTTTCATTTAGATTTGTTTAAAATATAGGCAATTTCCTTTGCTGTGCACAATACATAACTAATAATTATGCTAAAATCTGACACACAAACGTTAAAGGGAAGTCGTGCATTTAGCGGGGAGTTTTCATTCAGAGAACTAAAAGACTATTACAAAATTCGTAATTACATCTTGTCTTTTCTGCACAATCTTCAAGCACCGATTGCTTATTCCAGAGTTCTGTAATTTTTCTTCAACTGAAAACACACAGTAAAGAGGTGATAGACTTCTCTCTAGAAGATGCATGTTCTTGTACTGCCAAATATCACAGCAACTTACGTCAAAATCTGGGCTTTCTGCATGGAGAATGGTTTCTTTCTTAAATCCGTGTTTATAAGCAGAATTATATCTAACAGTTTTTCATTCCCATTCATTTTTATAAAATAACAAGAGGGAATACAATAAACTATTCAGACAATTGACAACTAAATGCTGCTTTGCAGACAATGGCGTCACTGCTAAGCCTGATTGGTAGTCAGCACCACATAAGGAAAATTTGAAATGGTTATTTGCTAGCTGAGGCATAAGTCTAAATTTGATACAAGAAAGGAAATTTAGGGATTTTAATATATAATATAACAATTTAGGTCATTTGAGAGTTAAGAGGTTTAAAGTTAAGCACCACATATGCTGGAAGAGACATAGATTTCTTACAGGCCTAGACTCAACCCTAGGTAAAAATAAATACACAACAACAAGAACAAAAAATCCACTAGGATAAATATTTCAGTTAGATAGTAGTTACATAGCAATTGTTACCATTGACTGTCATTAAATATTTATCACATGCCAGGCATTAGACTGGGCATTTTGTACTTGTGATTTTTCCTAATGACCTGATTTGATCTTATCCATAACACTGCAAAATAAGAATTACATTTTGCATTGCTTTGGGGGTCCTCCTCATGAAGTATTCGCCCAGACCACTCCCTATTTAACAAATGGTGCTGGGAAGATATGAGACTTGTAATGGAAAAATACTCTTTCCTTTAATGGATGAGCAAACTCTGCCATAAATATTCACACATTGGTCACCAAGCATAATTTAAGGCTGTGTTTGAGGAACATTTTCCATATGAATGTGCTTCAACACCTGCATTCCTTTAAAGCTCATTGCTCAGTAAGGGGAATTGGTGGGCACGTGGCTGGGTGGAAAAGGAGAGAAGCAAATGGAATTCTAAAAGTCGTCTTTACATTTTTTGTCTGTAAAAAGGGAAATAAAATGGCTGCAATTATAGCACAGCCCTCTTTTCCCCCTCCGAAATAGTTTGCAAGCCCATTTTGAGAATTTTTTCCTACTTTCAAAATGAATCATCAGAAAGCGGGTATTTTGCCTTGTTCAAGGGCACACCAACCTCAGCCAGAAATCCCTGTCGCAAGCCAGTTTGGGGAATAGATGACTATCGGTGATGTGCAGGGGAAAGAACACCAAGTCAGGTTCTTTGGAAAGGAATAAGTAACATATTTAAAAATATATGTTTGTCTTAGAAATATTTAGGCCCTAAATTCACAAGACATCATTATGACTTCTCAATTGCTTTATAAAGCAGACATTTTGCCAGGTACAGTGGCTCAAAGCTATAATCCCAGCACTTTGGGAGACTGAGACAGAAGTATCACTTGAGGCCAAGAGTTTGAGACCAGCCTGGGCAACATAGTGAGACCCTACCTGTAAAACATAATAGTAAAAATAATAATAAAGCAGACATTTTACCTACCAGTATCTATTAGTCCTCAAATTTGTTTCTTGCACAAAATTCTAGAAACTCTCTTTTCAGCCACTGTCATCAGGTGATTTAGAGCTCGTGAACGTTTTCCTGGCCTTTTTCTACAACCCATTACTACTTTCTTTTTCACTGTGACCTGTGTGATCCCATTCCTACCTCCAAAAAGTGTTCATAAAGATACTGTAAGCATAAATATATAATGTATATAATGTCATGCTATTTTGGAAATGATGGAAAAGTCTTGCAGAAAATGTTTTTTTGTTCATTAAATACATAATCACATCTTGTCTAATCTACGCACTGGTTGCTGTGGCTGTAGCAGCAATTTATAGGACCCTGCCCTCAAGCAACTATTGTTATTACTAACTGAGTAAATGAATAAATATGCAAAATGAGTCCCCATTGTGATAAATGCTCTCAAGGTGTAAAAGGACTGATGAAGTAGATGGTGTTAGTTAGCTACAGGTTCTAACAGAAGTGTGTCCTGGGAGGGACTGGGATGGGTCCGACACGAGTCTGGAGGTGGGAAGATGGGCCAGAGCATATTGGTCCTTTGTGGAGTTTATTCTAAAGTTTCGTGATTCTATGTAGGATAAGGAACATGACTTAATTTATATCATAACAGGGTCACTTTACAAAGGGCAGTTGATGAGGAAGCCAGCATGGGTAAGTGGTGGTGAGGAAGAGATGAGACTGGCCCTGCAGGGGTGGAGCCCGCGGCCGTGAGGGTGAGGGCGCGAGCCCACACAGCCATCTCTCAGCTGTGCAGGGCCCTCAGCGTGGGTGCCAGTGACCAACATGTAAGCTTCAGATCTTAGCTTAACATAGACAAAACGTTTTTTTCTTCTCGCTGGGAACACACACCTTGATTCTAAACATCAATAAAGGGGAAGTCAAAAATGCTAAAAGCATTTAGGACGGTTATCAGCATGAGTCTGCCTGCAGGAAACAACTGTTTGATATGGAATAAAATGGGCTAGAGAGTTCCCAGAGTGTGACTTGATGACTGAATTGAATCCACTGGATGGAACATTCACCCCACACTTTTCATAGAAGTCATCGTGTTCCTATTTGCCCAGTGGTAAAATGACCCATTATGTCAATGGAATGCTCCATCAGCTCTGTTCCCCATCTGCCCTCCCGCAAGCTGAAGGGTCAGTGAGAGTGCTGGCGTATGGTTGTGTTTTAGGCCTCAGTCCTTGCCTCTCCTCCCACTGTCAGGGTTCCCTTAGCTCTTCTGCAAGAAGCAACTCTTCTGACCCAACTCTGGGCCAGCTTGTCCAGCACCCAGATGTTACCTTTGACCTTACTGTTAGCCAATTGGGAAAGAGACTAATGATGATAACAATATTAATAATAATAGTAAATTTTATTAATCAAATATTTACTGTGCTTCAGATATTGTTTGCTTTACCTACATTGCCTCATTTATTCCTCAGGTGTCCTAAATTAGAAATTATTCCCATTTTAACATGAATACTGAATGAAAGCTAGACTGTGACTTGCCCAAGGCCCTGTTGGAACAGTGGGGTAAGTAAGGAAGCAGAGAGGTCCTGCAAAGAGACAGGGACACACAGGCAAGGTGCAGAGGGAAGGCTGGGGTGGTGGAGGTCAAGGTGATTGCTTGCTGGGTGGGTATCAGGTGAACGTATGGGTCAGTCTAGCCACAGTGATGCTCGGCGTGCAAATCATCTGGTCCTTAGAGACTAAACCAATGAAACACACCACTGCTTTCCAACCAACTGTTTCATTTTTCTTGTGCAGGACTACTCAAAACAATCAGTTGGGGACAAAACTCAGTTTGATTGGAATTACTTCAGTCACTTAAGAACCTCTGGCTTATAATAATGCAAATCTCCCTCACAGCACATAACCTCCGAAGACTGTTTTTATCCAAAGTAAAGCACAAACGATGCTCATCCAAATTTTTATTCAGTGTAATTTTCGATTCCTTTTGGGTACTTACCTTTGGCAGGGGAAGTAAAACGGAACTGCATGGCCAGTAAACAACAGTTGTTTCAATAGATACTTGCGGGAGGACTTTCTGTTAAACGAAGATGTAAACTTTAAAAATAAATTTAGCATCTATGGAGCACCTCCAAAATATGGACTGGTAAGGAAATAATTAATGAGCCTGGCATACATCAAAATATTTGTATTGTTATTCTTGATGACAAACTACCCTTGGGGGGAATCCGTTAAAGACACTCAGTAACCTACATCCATCAGAGTCGTTTCTCCCTTAGAAGCTACTGCCTCCCAGAAGCCATAAGATTCTGTAGACACTTGCTGACAAATTTCAGACATGTGTGTGAGCGCTAAGAACAATCCAGAGCTAGTGTGGAGAATTATTAAAGACATTCCCATTCCTTCTCTCTTTAAGAAACGCTTCTCAGTGGTACAGAGGAGCCAATCTCTTTAGGTAATGACTGTGGGGCGTGCACATTAACAGATTAGCATAAATTTATCCTTGATGTAGCTATTAGTTGGATGTGAGGGAGCCACAGAAGATGTGGAGATTCTGATTAATCGGAGCAAACGTGGGGAATAATGGGATCATGAGATGCCGGGGAGCAGATGAGGCGCGCCCCGTCGGTGCCCTCTGGGCTCAGCTGCAGAGCCTGCCGCTCCTCACGCTGAGGACTTTCTCCAGCACGTGTGGTGACTGGCTGCCCTTCTAGTCTTCCAGACATCTCATTCTTAACTGATTGCTCTTGTGTTGTCTGCAGTGCCAACTGAACTCGCACCACTTGAAAAATCATGAAAAAGGGAAATTGCAATTTGCCTATTTTAGTTAAGTGAAAAAGAATGCAGCCCGGTTAAAATGTGTATTGAGTACCCGGCATGGGTTCTACATGGCGATGCTTCCGGGCACGTGCGTGAGGAGGCAGGACAATGCTCAGGACTGAAAGCATGTGTGACCTGTGGTCCCTGCCGCTGACCAGCACACAAGCTGCTGTCCTACAGTCCTCCTTCCGCTTATGCCACCGGGGGTTTCTTTAATAGAACAGATGGATTGGGTGTTTTAGAAGATTTCCTTCCGGCCTCTCATTCTGTCACTTGTAGGTTTTACCTTGTTAACCAGTGGTAGCTGCCTGTTTGGGAATGTGGAAATGGTAGATTCATTTTCAGAGAGGTTCAGGAAATGTGTGTACTTGCCGTTGCCCTGGTCACTCTCCAACTTTTGCTTGTGCCATCCATCTGTCTTCTGTGCAGTCCCCAAAGGCTAGGCGTAGGCCAGCACAGCTGTCATATGTGATACAGCCGCCGAGCTGGGTCCCTGGTGCGCATTTTAAATGGAGCGTTGTGTCTGGCCATCCCTGCTGTGGCCCTAAACTGCCCATCGCATTATATTGCCTCCAATTGTTTCTTCTGTAAAAAAATCATATTCAATATTAAACTTGGGAAATAACATGGCTACTCAACTGCTTGGTCCATACAAGGAGTGTAGCTGAGTTCCAGGGACAAGCATCATCAACTCAAAATGTGGGTGAAGGAAGTGCCCTGGAAGGAGCAGAGAATCAGGAGCCAGAGAAAACGGGGTTCTCGTCCTTGTCTTTGGGCAAATCACTGTCCCATTGTAGACTTCCATTTCCTTATCCTTAATATTAGGTGGTTAGACTTAGTAATCTCTGAGATACAAATTGAATATTCAAGGGCTCCATGATTCATGTCAGCCAAGGTCAGGGAGGCAAACTGCTATAAATAGTGATAAGAAGACCTCCATCCACCCAAAGGCTAGCATGAGTGCAGACCAGTGATTTTCAACTAGAGTGCCTGAGAGGATCTTAGGTGTATTGCAAAAATCTTCAAAGATCATTAATTACATTATTTCTGAAAGAAGTTCAAAACATTGCAAGTATATTCTTTTTCTTGTTCCTTTTTTTGCTCAAAATAATTTAAATGTGCTGTGGAAGTTTGACTATAGGTTCAAGTGTGCTGTGAGATAAAAGAAGTTGAAAAATGCTGGTCTAGACAGAGGCTTCTGGACCATGCCAACCAAACCTTCTACGATGTCAGATACTGGTACTAGACATATTAATTTTCTAGCCTTGTGACATCTGAGGGGCTTAACACCAGCACAAAAGAGGAATGTGAGGTTAATCAGAAATCAAACAGAAGGGAAAACAGTAGCCGCTGGTAAGCTGGCCTTTTCTGAAGGTTGCTAGTTGCCCTGGGGGCAGCCTGATCTTGGGTGTCACTGCTCACCTGAGCTAGGCTCGCTGCTGCCTTCAGCAGGAGGCAGGAGCCATGGTGCTGGGCCATAGCCGTACCCTGTGCACGCAGCTGCTGCTGCCACTACCTGCCAGGTGATCGTCCCTCTCAGCAACAGCTGCGGGAGGGGAGAAGCGCTAAGAGCAGTGGAGACAGGGCAGTTCTCTTAAAAATAGCTCCAGGTTCCGTGCCACAGCATACTGATTTGGCTTTTGGGTAAATTGAATTTACATAGACTTCAGGAGTCTTCCAAACTCTAAAGGAGAAAAAATGGCGATATTTTTTTATTTGGGCCAAATGGAATATCTAAGACTGGGTTGAGTAGAAAATATCTCAAATCTGGGACTTTTATTCAGATATGAAATTAGACAAAGTAGAAAGCAAGTGAAAGTAAAAAATTGTTGATGATGACCGTAAGAACAAAAACAATAAGGACAAAGTAAGTACCCAATGTAGCCCAGTCTCCTGTTTGTCCAGATTGCGTGCAGGTTATCCTTTTTAGTTCTCATAACGACCTGGAAAGGTCAATCTAGGCCAACTGAGGTTCAAAGTGGTCAATTAATTTGGTCCAATTTACACATTATTAGTATGTGCCTTAATGTAATGTCTTCATGGTTTTTGTCCTTTTAAAGATTTTGTCAGGGTATGTTGCCCTTTTTAGAGTGATATATACAAGAAAATAGTTTTGGTTCTAATAATTGCCCATATTTCAGAAGCCTTTTCTGCCCTTTGCCAGTTTTTCAGTGACTGATGCAAAACTTTCTGATAAAATTTTGATCAGATCCTGAAAAATTTAAACAAAAAAGGAGAAAAAGAAAAGTATACTAACTGTGGTAGATGGAATAATGACACCCAAATACGTGCATGTGTTAACTCTCAGAACCTTTTTATTTTTTATTTATTTTTTATTTTTTTGCAGTTTTTGGCCGGGCCTGGCTTGAACCCACCACCTCTGGTATATGGTGTCAGAGCCCCACTCCTTTGATCCACAGGCGCTGCCCACTCTCAGAACCTTTTAATATGCTATCTTGTCATGGGAAAAAGGGCTTTGCGGATATGGTTCGGGAGGCAGGTGAGGAGATTTTGTATTACTGTGTGAGTCCAATATAGTTGTAAGGGTCTTAAAAGTGAAAAAACAAGATAGAAGAGAGAATGGAGGGTTGGGGCGGGGTGTGGTTAGAGAAACAAGCTCAGAGTGGTATTGTGTGAGAAGGACTTACTTGTCTTTGCTAGCTTTGAAGACAGATAAGAGGGCCATGGACCCCAGACTGCAGGTGGGCTCAAGAAGCAGGAAAGGGCTAGGACACAGATCCTGCTCAGAGCCTTCCGAGAGCAATGCAGCCCTTCTAGCTTGATGTTAGCCTGGAGAGACCTGTGACCTGCAGGACTGTAAGATAAAACATTTGTGTGGTTTTGAGCCACTAAGTACATGGTAATTTGTTCAGTTGCCTTAGAAGAGTAACATGCTAAGTGAGAATGAGCAGTGTAGTCCCCTAAGTTTTCACAGCAAAGACGCGTGTCTTCCACTCTGGACTCTGAGTGGGCCTGTGTTGACGCTGGCTGTTTCAGGATAGACTGGAAATTCTGTTGTCATTCATCTTCCTTTTCCAGATACATAGGAGAAATAGCCCTTTCTTGGTTTTTTTTTTTTTTTAAAAAAAATGGAAGGATAGAGCAAAAGTATGCCTAACAAGATGCTCAAAGATAAATAGGAGCGAAACTTTACCTTAGCCTTGTGCCCCGGAAGTATAAGGCAGTTATACTTGGGCAGTTACTGAAAGTACACTGCTCAACAAATAGATCTGAATTTCAAGATAGATCCCACTTGGTGTCTACGTGGCAGTGATTCAGATGCAGAAATTCTCCAAGTCTCTCTTGGAGAGATTTTAATGTCCCCATGGGCACAAAAGGATATACAAAGGGATTTTAATGTCCTTTTGTATTAATTGTTCCAGTATCCAGAACGTTCCTCCCCATGACTTGTTTACTTGGCTTACTTCCTCACTTCAAGTCTTTGCTTGATGTCATCTTCTCAGTGGGGCCCTTCCTGGCCAGCCTATTTAAATCACACTCCCCCCAAGCCAGTCTCTCCACACTTTTCTTGATCCTCCCTGGCCCTTATTGCCATTGGATATACTCTATGGCTGACATACATTTTCTTGACTTTTTCCCTCCTCACAATAAAATATATCGTTCCCTTGTATATTCCCAGCATTGTTAGGCACATAGTGGAAACTCATCTAGTATTTGCTGCGTTAATGAAGGGCACATATTGGTGAAGTGTAAGCCTTACCCTGAAATGATGTCACTCGGTATATAAGTTTAAACCCAGAGTTGATGATGGCACACTTTCTTCAGTTATAGTAAAGAGCAATCAAATGATACAGCCCTCAACTAGTTGTGCCTGAGAGCTCAGATGAGTGTTTTCCATCTCCCCTGATGTTAAAATACCTCCCTCACTACCTGTCCATTGGTCCCTCACCCCACAACACTCTCTGTTTGGTCAGACCACATGGATTAGGTGCAAGGTTGATTGAATGTGGAGCGTATTATGTTTAAATGCACCGCCTGAGGGATTTGGACTCATTGGCAATGCTTTAGCATGGATTTTATACCATTATGCACAAATCGCATTCTTTCTCCAGAAAGAGATAGTTGTGTTTTCTTAGTCATACTATAAGTGAAGACCTCTGGGAATTTTATGTATAAAAGTTTCTGTTTGGGTCTATAGGGTAGCTTAGTATAGGGTAGCTTCTCATTTTGACTTGAACTGAATACATCGTATCAGACTATTCTCCTTAATGTAAAGGTAGGTATTCTTCCATTATAAAAGGACCAAATATGTTAATTTTGGTTAGAACTGTTCCAAATTTTGTTAATCTCAGGAGTTTCTCAAGATCACCCAAAATGTTTCAGAGTTCATTGTAAACTATTGTTAAACAACTTAATAGTTCATATTTACTTCTTATTAGCTAGACATTATCTTGTTCTGATGAGAGATGTGTGTTTTCTGGCTTCAGTTGCATGTGAGCTGAAAGTCTGAAGAGTATTCTTATCTGAACTATCACTTCACACAGGCTGCTGTAGCACCGAAGACTGAGGTTGGCTTGATGATGTGAAATATGGGACGTTGGCCTACAAGACCTGCCAAGTTTGCAATCACTCAAATACATTCAACAACAATATTCACTCTTGCTGAATTATTAATGACATGAAGCTGAAAGACTCCCCCTGACCATCTCTATTCATACTTAGATAAGACTTTATTAGGGAAACAAAAATATGTGCTGAGTGTTGTTGTACTGGCGCCTGTTTTTTCTCATTATGTCTTCTATCAAGGTTAGAAAGAATAAGCACCTGGATTTCTTATTAAACATGTGAATTCATGGGCCTCTCCCTAGAACAACTAAATTAAATTCTCTAAGAGTAGGGCCTAGAGAATCTGCACTTTGAGACAAGTTTTCCAGATGACTATTATGTGTTTTAAAATTTGGCCAAACAGCTTAAAACATAATGTGGCCTTCTTAATATAGTAACTCGCATTGGGTTGGTGACCAGGAAGTGAATGGATTGCTGTGGAATTACCATGGTATTACCATAAATTTGGCTATGGGACAGCCTGATAATTGCAAAGTCATTAGAAATATTTATTGAGCAATGTATAATTGACTGACTTGGCTACTTCTCCATGGACTATCCCAAAGTGCCCTGTGAAAGAAAGAAGGCTTCATACACCCTTCGTGTTCAGACTTTATACTCTTGGTGACTGCCCCAGAGGAAGTATCATGTGGGAAAAGAGAGAAGGAAGAACATACTTTTTCTGTGATTACCAGATTATGTTGACTAAGAATAAAGCTGTTTGATACATTGTAAGATGCTGTCATTCCATGCTGGTTGTTTTATGCCATCTGAATTCTTGCAATTGACTGTAGTCAATTGAATAAAATTAGTTTAAGGTACATTCTTTTCTCATGAAGAATACATTAGTAAAGAATGTTCCTGTTTTGCCAGTTTTGTTGTCACCATTGTTAAGACTTTGCCTTCTGATTTGAAGAAGCTTTTGTGCTCTGAACTTTCCTGACCACATGGCAGCCCTTTGCTTTTGGACCAGAGGCCAGAATACTTCCGTGAGAGCTGAATTGCCCCTAAGGCAGCCAACAGTTCCTTACCCAAGAAGGAATTGCCCCTAAGGCAGCCAAGAAGTTCCTCACCCTTCTCCTGTAGACCAGAGGGTTTTTTTTGTGCAGCCTTTCACACCATTTGCAAGTGTCCTCTATATGAGCACCTGCTGTTGGCCATCCTCTCTTCTCCGTACCACAGTGAATCGTAAATTGAAATGGGAGTGCTGATAGAGAATGCTTAGAGAACATTTGCAAACTTTCTCTGAGCTCTAAAATGCTGTTCAAATGAGTGATCTTATTGAAATAGTAAACAGGGGGGATTTCCAATTAGAAGAGAGTCAAGGTTTCATGGTAATGCATCTCCTAGCTGGCTCTCCTGTGAGGAAACGCTGACAAGAATTGTTTCCTTTTTTTTGTTTGTTTGTTTGCTTTCTAAAGACTGTTTTCATTACAAAAGCAGTATGTATTCATGGTGGAAAGAAATAGAAAATATGGATAAAAATAAATAAATAATACATGTAGATACAAATAAAAATAGAGATCAATCATAATCCTACCACGTAGAGATAATCACCAATATTTTCCTTTCCAACAAGTTATCTACATATTATTCTTTAAGTGATTTATAAAGATCTGTGACTCTTCAATTCAATATAGGTAGGTGTATCTCCAATTTCAAAAGTGTTTTATTGACAAAACAATATTTATACATGAACATGTTTCACTTTGCTGGTGGCAATCGATATCTTGTAGTATTGATAACAAAAGTGCCTGAGCCAAACTGCTTGTGTTTGAACGCTGGTTTCACCTAAGGGAGTGACTTAAATTCTCTGTGCTTTCGTTTCCTATATGCTGTGGATAATAACAGCGTTTATCTGATTGGGCTGTTGTGAGGATTAATGAGATAATTAATTATGTGTTAATCACTTAAAATAATGCTCTACACAGAGGATAGTCAGTACGTGTTATGTTACTATTAACAAATCTCTTTATTGCCCATTTAGATTAAGGAGTTTATTAACTACAAATGTATATCATTTGAGCAAATCAAACCTCTTAGAGTTAGATACTTAATACTTTTTTCCTAGGTCTTAAAAACTATCAAGTGACTGAGGACCTGGGAAAAAAAGTTTAAAAATGAAATATGCATTTGAGAAAATGGGTGGTGATGAAATTGGTGGGAGCTCTTAGATTTTTTTGCTCAAGATTTTCCTTAACAAGTCCTTCTTATCCCAGGCCTATGGAAAAATACTATGGATTTTCTCTGCCAATGACTAGAAGACTTTTTCCTAATTTCTGCAGGAAATTAACAGATTTATTAATCTGAGAGGGATAAATGGTTAAACTCCAGAATAGAAAATGGGAAATTTGGGCCAGGCATGGTGGCTCACGCTTGTAATCCTAGCATCCTGGGAGGCCGAGGCATGTGGATTGCTCTGAGCTCAGGTTTGAGACCAGCAAGAACCAGAGTGAGACCCCGTCTCTACTAAAATAAAGCCGGGCATTCTGGCAGGTGCCTGTAGTCCCAGCTACTTGGGAGGCTGAAGCAAGAGAATCACTTAAACCTAATTTGGTGGTTGCTGTGAGCTATGACACCACAGTTCTCTACTGAGGGCCACAAAGTGAGACTCTGTCTCAATTAAAAATAAAGAAAGGAAGAAAGAAAAAGAAAATGGGAAATTTGGTGGCTATCATTGTGAGCAAAGTGTTTACTCCAGGCTGGCTGTTTGCTGCAAGTTGAGGTTAGGTAAAGGTAAAGGATATACAATAAGGAAAAGAAAGTATTTCTAATAGTATTGTTGGTATCTTTCCTTCATCTCTAAAATGTCTTTTCATTTCCTTCAAAGTAAATACAATGACTGACTGTTACTTGCAGAATGGCAATTATACTAATTATGCTTCATCTCTTAAAACCATCTTCTCAAAGATATTTAGAAAAATTACATAAAAGAAATATGTATGGGATGACATACTTGTTTGATCAAAGTGTGTTTTGTTTACAAATTTAATCAGGAATCTTGTGATGAGGAAAGAAATTCTGATGAGTTTCTGCATGCTTGTTGCCTGCAAAAATGTATCGTAATTTGATGTGGCTGTTTTTTAAAGATAGTTGAAGAGGTAACCCACCTGATATTAAATACATATATTTCAGGGAATAGTCAATGAACAAGTAAGAAACCAAAAGAATCATATTCTAGTACTTAAGTGCTGGCCTAACTGTAGTCTTTTCTCCCGATTGTCTGTTTTCTACATAGGTGAAAAGACCCTCTGTTCAAACCCCACCTCTCCCTCAGAGTCATTGTATGTTCTTCCCAGGCCTCAGTTCCTCTATGTGCCAAATGAGAATGTGCCATTTAGAGGTTACATGAGAACCATGTTTACTGTATCTGGAGTATTCTGGAGTACGTACATGTAGCAGACATTCAGTAAAGACTGAGGCATTATCCTTCCTCATCTGTTGAGTCACCTATAATTCCTGAAATAAGTGAAGATTTGAGTAGACCCTCTTAAGCAAGCCTAAAAAATCACCTTGGAATTTTTAGAATGAATGCCCCTGAGTCACAGATGGGTTTCCAGGCTCATTGGCAGAACAGTTCCACATGCTCCCCCAGAGAGACCTTTGGACAAACAGCCCAGTAGTCTTACAGAATGGGGTTGGCAATGGCAAAGAAGTATTGAGGCGGACTCATCATGCTTCTCTGTAAAATGCCTGTAGTGATCCTTGGCAGAAAAGAAAAATCAAAATTTTGCCTTTTTCCCGTATAGCTTTAAAGTAGAGGTTCATGGAAGAAATTATAAGAGTGGTAATTCCTCTCTTTTAGTTCGGACCTATTTTGGACAGGAGCTGAAATCAAAGAACGAAGGCTACTTTAACTATTCAACAGTTTTGCAGCTAACCCACTCGAACATTTTAATTGTCTTCTCTGTTATTTATTGGCTTGGCATATTTTATTATATGGAGTAACCAAAGTTAAAACAGAGCTGCCAACTCTCCTGACATCTTTCGAGCATAACACTCAGGTTGTCCCCCTCCCCTGCATTACTGTAGGATTAACATTTATTTCCAGAGATTCACTTATAAAATTATAATGTACATTTAAAAGAAGGAATTTCTGTTGAAATAAAAAACAAATTACAAACTAACTAAGTACATATGTGCTCCTTGGCTTACAATGAGTTGCCATCCCAATAAACCGATCGTAAGTTGAAAATATCATAATTTGATGCACCGTAGGTGTGGCCCCACCATAGACAGGTTCAGGCGAAACTTACTAAATGCAGAATACAAATGTCTTCATACAATAACTAAGAAAATGACATGATGGCTATGTCAAACAGTTTGATGAAAGTGTTTCCAATTGTATATGAAACCAGCACATTGTACCCCTTGATTGCACTAATGTACTCAGCTATGATTCAACAATAAAAAAAAAATATCATAAGTTGAAATGTGTTTAATACAGGAGCCCCCTTATCTTTGGGTTTGCTTTATTTGGTTTCAGTTACCCCCATCAACTGCACTTTGGAAATATTAAATGGGAAATTCCAGAAATAAACAATTTATATGTTATAAATTCCACTCCATTAGGCTAGGTGTGGTGGCTCCCAGCACTTTGGGAGGCTGAGGTGGGTGGATTTCTTGAGCTCAAGAGTTTAAAACCAGCCTGAACAAGAGCAAGACCCTATCTTTAAAAAATATATATATATCTGGGCATTGTGGAGAGTGCGTGTAGTCCCAGCTATGTTGAGGATGAGGTAAGAGGATCTATTGAGCCCAAGAGTATGAGCTATGACACCATGATACTCTACTGGGGGCAAGAAAGGGAGACTCTGTCTCAAAAAAATAAATTCAATAAATAAATCAATTCCACACCATTCTAAGTAGCCTGATGCAGTTCTGCGCAGCTCCACTCCCCTCCCTGGGATATGGGTCCTCACTTTGTCCAGCTTATCTACGCTATCTATGCTACCTCCCCATTAGTCACTTGTTGGCTGTCTCGGTTACCAGGTCTAGGTATTGTAGGACTTGTGCTCAAGTACACATTACATTACATCATAATGGGCCCCCAAACTCAAGAGTAGCAATGCTAGCAATTCAGATATGCTAAAGAGAAGGCATAAGCTTCTTTAAGTAGGAAAGTAAAAGTCCCCAACTTAATAAGGGAAAAAACATAGTGTATATAGGCTTCAGTACTCTCCACAGGTTCAGGCATCTGCTCGGTATTTTGGAACATGTTCCGCATGGATAAGGGGGACAACTGTATACCTAACCTCC
This sequence comes from Perodicticus potto, assembly GCA_963574655.1. Lineage (NCBI taxonomy): Eukaryota > Metazoa > Chordata > Mammalia > Primates > Lorisidae > Perodicticus > Perodicticus potto. The sequence goes on from CAUYRH010116521.1 coordinate 20,241, forward strand.
CGAACACAATAGCTCACACTAGCTTACCTCAAATGTACTCAGAACACTTACATCAGCCTGTAAAGCCTGTGTTATAATGAAGATTTTAATAGCTCATGTAATTTATTGAACATACTGAGTGGAAAGACAATGTTTGTATATCTTCTTGAAGTGTTTTCACTGAATGTGTACAGCTTTTGTACCATCATAAAGGCAAAAAATCATAAGTCAAATCATCTTAAGTTTGGGGACCCTCTGACATCATTCCTGAGAGTATGTAGGGTCTCACTTCTCAGAAGGAGCCCTGGCTACTTGTACAAGAAAACAGGACACGGTTTATTTTGCCCCTGGTTTTCACCTTCCTCATAGTAAATTCTAAATTTGGGGAATCTGTGTGGTGTGAGAGAGATCTTGTGAACACAGGTTTTTTTGTTTTTGTTTTTTTTCCAGATTTGTGGTGAGTGGAAATGATAGATGAAGTGCATGTTTTTCATGTAACAAGAGTTTACTCAGTCTTAGAAAAACTATATGCCCAATACTTAGGGATATAAGGGCCACAAACTCAGCTTGAGTTTAGAAACCATATATTCCACCATGGTTATGAACTGAATGCTAAAAGAAGCCAGTCACAGTGCAGAGTCAGAGTGTGGGCTTACAGGGGTTATGGGAGGTGACCATGGGCAAGATCCTAGATTTCTGTTTGAGGTTGTTGGTAGGCCTTGACCTGTGTTTGATAGAGTAGACAAGACTGACTTTAAATGTAGTCATTACTTACTGGAAATGGGCCAACTCCCTTTTGGTACTAGTTCCCATGATTTACCCAACTTGTAGAGTACAGCAGAACCTCTGTGAGTTGACCATCCAAGGGAGTGTAACAAACTGGTCAACATAGAAATGGGCAACATAAGGAATCCTTCCTTCGAATGAATTGAATGAATCAATTCCATTGAGTGCATGTGGTGCATGCCTGGCCTATGAGAATTAGGTCAACTTAAGCAAGTGGTCCATTGTGGAGGCTCCACTGTGCTTTGAGGAGTACGTAAACTCCTGAGGAAATTACCAGGGGACCAAAAAAATGCTCTAAATGTATTCAATGTAGTTGATAACATTAGGTTTTTTTAACCTAATCTTCTGTACTCTTTGAATAGTGATAGTAGTTATTATTTGTTATGGAGCTCCACCATGTACTAGAAACTTCTGTCTCACGTAATCCTCACAACAGTCCTATGAGGAGAAGTAGCATTTTCCACGTCTTATCTGTGAGGAACTAAGGTGTACACACAGCTCCTTCCAAATGCTACCCTGCATCAGTGTCTAAGGGAGGATTCAGTCAAAGCAGAAGGAAAAAAATATCTGAGTATCATCTGTAGAAGCTGAAAATAGGCATATAGATTCCTTGTTCCTTCATTGTCTTTTTTGTTAAAAACTTCATGGACATGTCCTTGCCATGGTTTTAGGGTCATCGTTGAACATAGGAGTTCTTGCTTGATTAAGATTATTTATAGTGTGTAATTTCTGGCCAAAACTCTAAACAAAGAAACAACAGGTTGCATACCTGGTACATAAAAGTCCAAATAAACTATGATGTGATTCAATCACTAAAGCCTCTTGGTCCTACTACTGCCTGTTCAGGATTTATCAAGAGAACATGAAACAGATCAACCCAAGGAGCATGATGACTTTTGTTGCATCCTCTACACACTTCTTTCACAAAGTGACTTGATCTGCTGATTTAGGCGGTGAGGAGGGTGCATAACATTCTGTCTTCCATTAAGAGTTTAAATAGGTAAAGTAGGATTATTTTAGTCACCCATGCACTCAATCTAATACCCTTCGTGAGAGCTAACATCACTATTGTTTTAAAGATTCAAAGTTACTAATGGAATTACTATCTCAGAGACACAGGAGTCATTTTAATACCCTTATTCATCAGGTGTTTTCACCTCTTGATTCTTGAGTATAATATACTTTGGAGCCCACAGGGGGTCATGGGAGGGCATGAATGTGAATGTGACACCTGCAGGATGGGTTGTGTGGATTTTTTTTTTAACATATTCTGTTCCAGAATAAGATTATTTTGCAGTACAGTGACATTTACCCCACAAAGTAAAAGATGTATTTCCATTTCTTTTACAAATTAAAAGTTATCTTTTGGATTGGAAAACCATTTAACTTTGGGTCTCATTAAAATTACAGAAACAGGAATAAAACAAAATCTGATACAGCTTTTTCTTTCGCACAGCAGTTAACAACAAAAGTCAAGAAGTGCCCTGGGCTGTTCACATCTCTTCCTTGCCTATGGGAAACCTCTTTTGGTGGGTTTTATCTTGTATCTACCTGAGGCAAACCAATGTCTGTAGCAACTGAAAGCTGCGGGAGACAGTTCCTGGCCATTGGTCTTAATTACGGAGCTATCTCCCCTGACCTTGCCGTTTCCTGATACTCTCTGTAAGGAGACTTCCTAGTTTGCTGTATTTAGCAGTTTTTATCCAATAAAGACCTTCCCCATGTTTGGTTACACCTTCCCCAAGGTGTAACCTCACTTCTCTGGCATCTCAGCTCTGGATATGATGTTGACCTGAACACTCCAGTGATGGGCTAAGGTTTATGCTGCAGTTGTAATGGACTTCATTCCTTTTTACTTAGGCCTCTTTCTAAGGTTTCCCTTTTTATCTTCCTATTACCATCGTCTGCACATAAAAACACCACATTTCACTGCTAGGTGCCAGCCATAGCTCCCTCTGCCTTCTTGCCTTCAATCTCTTCCTGTCGATACTTTTCTCATGTCAACCAATGATTATGGTTCTTCCTAAAACAGTGGTGTCACGATGATACGCCCCTTTCCAGTTTCTCTCTATTTTCTACAGCGCATAAGATTGGATATAATCATTCTTCATTATCTGTAATTAAATTTCCTTCTTTTTACATGTTTATCATTCACACATCTGCTGCAGCTAGGCTGTTTTCCCCACCATGACCTGTCAAAATGATACTTAATGGTGTCTTCAGTGCTTCTACACTCTCTATGTCTTGTACCAATCCCTGAACAGCCTCTAACTCCCCTCATGGGACTGGACTTCTCTTCCTTCCCCTCTTCAATCCTTACATCTTACCGTAATGTTAAGGTCATTAGACCAGCACCGTCCAGGCGAAATATACTGCAAGCGGCATACGTAATGACACGTGCAATTTTAACTTTTCTAATAGCTCTGTTACAAAAGTAAATATAAGCAGGGGAAAATAATTTAAATAATATTTTATTCCCCCTAGCATATCTAAAATAATATTTCAATGTATCTTCAACATAAAGTTATTAATGAGATATTTTACTTTTTTTTCTTAATGAAGTCTTTGAAATCAGTTGTGAGTTCATGCTTTCAACACATCCCAATTCAGAATGGCAACATTTCAAGTGTTTGGTTGCCACCTGGGATCAGTGCCTCTAATACTGGATAGCACAACTTTAGGCCATTTTAGGTCATACTTTTTTTTTTTCTTTTTTACAGATTTTATCTTATAGAGCAGATTTAGGTTCACATCAAAATTGGAGGTGAGGTGCAGAGATTTTCTGTATACCTTCTGCTGCCTAGCCTCCCCCATTATCAATATCCTCATAAGAAGAGCACATTTATTACCATTGATGAATCTACATTGACACATTATAATTGTCCAAATGACATTTGGGTTCACCCTGGTGTGGTATATTCTGTGGGTGGGCAAAGGTATAAGGACTTGACCTTATCATTATAGTATCATAGAGAATACTTCACTGCTCTAAAGATATTCTGTGTATGGTTATTTCTACATCTCCCATCCCCAACCCCTGGCAAACACTAGTGGTTTTACTGTCTCCATAGTTTTGACTTTTCCAGAATGTCATATATATTTGGAGCAATACATTCTGTAACCTTTTTAGATTGATTTCTTTTACTTAGTAATATGCATTTAAGCTTCTTCCAAGTCTCTTCCTGGTTTGGTAGCTCATTTGTTTTGAGTGCTGAATAATATTCCATTGCCTGGATGTACCAAAGTTTATTTATCCATTTACCTACTAAAGGACATCTTTGTTGCTTCCGAGTCTTTGCAATTAAAAATACAGCAGCTATAAACATTTGTGTGCAAGGTTTCTAGTGGACATAACTTTTCAACTCCTTTAGGTAAATATGCGGGGGCATGATTACTGGGTAATATGATAAAGGTATGTTTATTTTTTTAAGAAACTGCCAAACTGTCTTCCAGAGTGGCCAAATCTTTTTGCATTCCCACCAGCAGAGAATAGCAGCTCCTGTGGCCCAACATCCTTGGCAGCATTTCGTGTAGCCAGTGTTCCAGATTTTGGTCATTCTAATGGGCAAACAGTGCTATTTGTTTTAATTTGCATTTCCCTGATGACATATGATGTGGAGCATCTTTTCATATACTTATTTGCCATCTGTATATTTTCTTTGGTGAGGTGCCTGTTAAGATCTTTGGGCCACTTTTTAATTGAGCTCTTTTTTTTTTTATTGAATTTTAAAAAATGTATGCATATTTTGCACAACTGTTCTTTATCAGATGTGTCTTTTGCAAATATTTTCTTCCATTCTGTGGCTTGGCTTCACGGTCCCTGGACGTTGTCTTGTGCAGAGCAGAAGTTTTTAATTTCAACAAAGTCTAGATTATCAATAATGCTTTCCACGGACTATGCCTTTAGTGTTTTGTTTAAACAGTCATCTCCATAACCCCAAGGCCATCTAGGTTTTTTTCTTACGTTGCTTTTTAGGAGTTTAATAGTTTTGAGTTTTACGTTGAAGCCTATAATGCATTTTAAGTTAATTTTTGTGAAAAGTGTGAGCTCTTAGTCTAGAGCAGTGGTTCTCAACCTTCCTAATGCTACAGTGTATTTTCATTGTTAAAAAGGGGCCACAACCCACAGGTTGAGAACTGCTGGTCTAGAGACATTTATTTTGCAGGTGATATCCAGTGTTGCAGCATGATCTGGGCGTCTACACTCGCTTGATTACTGTAGCTTTGCATTCACAGCAACTCTTGAAGTTAGTTAGGGTAACTCCTCTAATTTCCTTCTTTTCCTTTAATACTGTGTGCTTTATTCTGGTTTATTTGCCTCTTAATATGAACTTTATATTTGTGTTGTCAACATTTACAAAATAACTTGCTGAGATTTTGATTGGGATTATGTTGAATCTATAGATCAAGTTTTTCAAGTTTTTAGTGATATAATCTCAGATTCAAAGATATTTTTTCTTCAGCTGTGTCCGGTTTACCAGTCAGCTCATCAAAGGCATTTCTCTTTGGTTCTTTCTTAGAATTTACATTTTTTTGTTGGCAATGCCCATAAGTTCTTGTATGTTCTCTGCTTGATTTATCAAAATTCTTAGCAATTAATCATGGTTGTTCTAAATTCTTGGTCTTACAACTCCAATACCTCTTCTATATCTGGTTCTGGTGCTTACTCTGTCTCTTCATATTGAGGGTTGTTTTTTTCTTTTTTTTGCCATTTAGTATTCTTTGTAATATTTTCTTGGTAGCTGAACATTTTGTGCCTTGTAAACGGAACAGATGTAAATAGGCCTTTAGTAATATGGTCAGGAGTGGGTGGGAGGCAAGAATTTTTTTTTTTTTTTTTTTTGTAGAGACAGAGTCTCACTTTATCTCCCTCAGTAGAGTGCTGTGGCGTCACAGCTCACAGCAACCTCCAACTCCTGGGCTTAGGTGATTCTCTTGCCTCAGCCTCCCGAGTAGCTGGGACTATAGGCGCCTGCCACAACGCCCGGCTATTTTTCTGTTTTGCAGTTCATCTGAGGCCGGATTTGAACCTGCCACCTTCGGTATATGGGGCCGGTGCCCTACTCAATGAGCCACAGGTGCCACCTAAGGGAGGCAAGAATTCTGTAACCCTATGATTAGGTCTCAGTCTTTTAGTGAACGTAGGTCTCTGGACTGTGAACATTGCAAGTATTTCTGGGTTTTTTTCTTTCTTCTTCTTCCTTTAGGTAGGACAGGAAGGCTAGAGTGAGTTAGAATTGGATATTTCCTTCTCTCATGTGAAAGGGTAAAGCTGATTGGAATTTTGTATTTCCTTTTACCACTTCATTTAGACTCTGATAATACCCTAGCAGGTCAGCCTGTGGTTAACTAGTTACTCCTAAGGGCAGACTTCATGAAGACTAGTAGAATGCTCTGATGTATTTCAAATATTTCTCTTTTTCCTTTCTCTGCTGAAAGCATGAAGGAATTTTTCTTCAGTATTTCCTATGAGAACATAGTTGAGTTCCTCCAGGTAAATCTCACAATCCTGGGGGAAGGGAGAGTCTGACTTATTTCCTAAAGTTTTTAACTCTCAGAGTTGTCCACATGGAGGTTTTAGCAACTCATCAAGTACAGTTCCAATGACTGGTTCCCAGGGAAGTTTCCTATGCATCTCTGGAAGCCATAAGTCCTTGTATTCATCTGTGTCTCCTACTTGGGGAAACCGTGCTTTTCCCTGTGTCCTCCCCTTTCTTACAGATTCAAACAATTGGTTCAACTTTTTATTTGTTGTCAGGACAGGGTTGCATGTTATATACTCCCTCCAGGTGAAACCGGAAAGCAGAGTCCTCATGCATTTTTATTTCCATCTGCCTTTCTTTGCTTCAGTATCTCTGATGGACCCCTGGATGTCTCTGAAGGGAGCCTCCCCAGACCCTTCCAGCTCACCACATCCAAGGATACCTCATGAGCTTCCTCTCTGCCTTCCCCACCACCATCCACTCAGTACCCTTGGCCGTAAACAGAAGTGTCCTGACTTCTTACCTCTATTGCCCTGGTTCCACATTTTTTCTTTGTTATAACAAAAGCTATACCACCTAATTTCCCTTAATATGCAGTGATTCCTCATTAGGTGTTTTTGTAAAGCCTGTGCTCTTCAATGTATTATAAAGGCCCTCTTGCCCTGGCCCCATCTGCCCCATCTGCCATTCCACCTGTAACTTCTGCCCCCTTCTCCCTATGTGTCATATACTACAAACACCCACGTGTTTTACAACTACACCCACTTTACCTTATTCATGCTTTCCTAACTTAATACCGGCTGTTCATTATGCCTACAATGCCTTTTGTCCAAACTGTGTTCTTTTTGTAAAATGTTTCCCTTCATCCATTAAGTCTCAGCTCACCCATTTCCTCCCCTTTGGTGTCTCTCTCTTCCATGTGGGTAGAGTTTGAGTGCCTCCTGTTTTGTTACAATACTTCACTGCCTGTGTTGCTTTTTTGTTCTTTCCTAATTCCCCTTCTTAGACTTGTGCATTCCTTGAGAGCGGAGAAAGTGAGCACTCATTATTATATACCTAACATTAAGCAGTGCCTGTTACACGAACAGCGGTGACTCAATACCTGGATATTTACTGTGCTGTGCTGCCAAATAGCACATTGGCCTCTATTCATGGCTTGATACTTAGATATTTTGCAATCACTTTAGAAATATTAATAGCACTGTGCTAGGCAGACAAAGGTGAATTTGAAGCATGTGTGTGTGTGTGTCTACCCCAGGTTTTATCAACTTGGTTCAACCTAGGGAAGGCTTTCCTCCTGGTAAAGAATATCTGGCATAGAGGATTCCCATCTCGGTGGGCTTTGTCTCTCCCTAAGTCAAATGGAACAGAACTGAACATCCAAATTGCAGGCTTTGGATCTGTCCTACAATGGGATGAAGAGACTAATACCAGGGTTTTTGTTTGGGCATTTAATAGATATGTAATGGAATACATTTTTTGCATCAGTCATCATAGAGTAATACAGTAAAAGCTTCACAGAGGACCACTTCCCTACATGGATCACCTCCTTAAGTTGACCTCATTTCCATAGACCAGACACACACTGCATGTACTGAGTTAGTCAGGCCTGAGTTAGTTCCCTATGTTGACCACCTCCATGTGTTGACCAGTTTGTTGACAGTCCCTTGGGTGGTCAACTTTTAGAGCTTATATTATATTTGTTGAACACTTACTGAGTGAAAAAAAATGTGGTCATTCACCACAATCTCAGAGTCAAAAATAAGAAGTCTATGTCTTTTATAATTTTTCCGCCCTATAAATATAAATTTCTAAATCTATAAAAATAAAATTTAGTTTGGTGTCTTCGTATTTTATCCTTCCCATGAAAATGACTTGTCCTGTTTTTACCTAATAAAATGAGAGGTAATTTATGTCTATGTTAAGTAATGTCATTAACGTGTATTAGTTTTAAATATAACTACCAAATAAAAGAGATTTAGGATCATTTCTTCAAAACTGAAGACTTCAAAGCATCTTAATAAGCTTCTCTCCATATGGAAAATGTTACTGGCAAGGTCTAAGTTGGTGGGAACAAAGAGTTATTTTTTAAAAAAATTGTTAATGATTGTCTTAAGCAAACACAAGGAAGCCAATTAGCATGTGAAGAGTATGTGTATCTAGTACATACACATCTTGCACACACATATGTGTTATACTACATAGAAATATAGGCTATTTATACTATTGCTATCTTCATACCATATACTTTATACATGAATATATATGTATGTACATACGTGTGTGTGTATATAGTAAGTGTAGGATATATACATGTGTTTATATATGTGGGTATATAGATACAGTAAGTATAGTATATACTGTTTTATAACCTGCTTTTTTCACATAGGAATATTGTGAACATCCTTCTGTGCCAGAGAATGTACTTCAACCTCATTTTTAAGTGTCTTATTGTCTCATTGTAACCAGATTCATTAATTTATTTAAAGTCCTCTATGCATTAGTATTTGCCATTGCAGACAATCTTTGTGGAGCTGTTAGGTCAAAGGCTATGTCCATTTCTATACAGATTTCTAAAATCACACACACAGATGTACCACACCTTCTCCAGATCCTCAGTGGCATTGCTTTTATTAATCTTGTGCTAGGAGAAACAAATAGCATCTCATTTTTTAAAATTTCATTTCTCTGTTTTCTACGGAGTTTGAAAATCTCTCGCGTGTTTTGGGCGTTTTTGTGTAGATGTTCCTGAACGGCTTTGCTCAACTTACCAACATCATGATAGTGGTTATTCTGTCCTGTGAGCTCCATCACAATTCTCCTTATCTCAGAGAAAACAACCTATGCTCCACCTGGTGGCACTTCCCCAACTTAATCAGTTGTTTTCATCCAGAGTAGGGAATACTTAATTATCCATTGTTCTTAACTATTACATGCTCCTTTCAAAATAAGAGCAAAGGATGCGGTTGTCAAATCCAAGCTCTGTGAGCGTTAGTTTCACATATTCTAATGAACTGTGACAGAATGTCTACCCTGTAAGATGCAGTGCCTTGCAAGGCCCCAGCTCCAAAGGGGAAAACAACTGTAACCCTGCTCTTTCCCATTCAGCCACCTTTATGCTGCTTCCTGGAGGCCAATGCATTTCTCACCATCTGCACTCCATCCATTCTGGTTGGGTCTGACCACTCTGGGTCTCCATTGGCCAAACTGTGTTTCCTTCTCATCTCTTTGTGTGGAATTGCTAAGTCCTTAGAGAAAGGAATGGCTTACATTTTAATATTTCATTTGCCTTTGTTATTATATCTTTAAGGCATCTTTTATAGTCAAAAAATGAAATCTGAATTTTGCTTATAAGAGACATAAATTTGCTGCCTCAAGCCCAGGTACCAGGAAAAGAAAAAAACAGTAAAATACTCATGTAACTAGTTATTAGAGCCTGCACGAGTAATTGGATTTGGATTTGTGGGAAATTCAGGTTTTCCCAGAAAAGTGCCTACTATTAAATTACTTTGAACATTAGGGGTCCAAATCAAAGGTACTGTCCACTCTTCCCTATAAAAACCTTGCTAAACTGTATTGAATTGGAGGAGAAAAGCCGCATGTTAAGCCATTACAGAAAGGGATTCTCTAATGAAATTTTCACTAATTTCTTTGCTGCTGGGCATGAAAATAGCAGGAACTAAATTCTCTCACAATCATGCTTAAAAATCGCAAATCAGAGGAAATGTTAAGGAGTTGCAGAAATGTTATCATAAACATGGTAACATTTTACTTATGACAATAATGGCTTTGCTTTTAACAAGTGCAGCCGTCCTGGCACTCTCAATCAGACTGGAGGAGAGCTCACTGCGTTCCATATGGTTTGCCCTGGTGAGAGCATTTGCTGTCCTACCCCTGTTCTGAAGGTATTGCTTTCCTAATGTGTTCACTCGGGGTGTGAAGATCTGAATTGCAAACAGGTCAAATGGGAAGGACATCTTGTTCTTTCCCCACTCTTCAGATTTGCTGCTGCCTTCAGTGAGGATGCAGCCTGTTTACATTTACTTTGTGGTTAGTGAGGGCAGAAGTGCCTACAGACAATGTTGCCACGTGAACCTTGAAAAGAGATGGGACAGGATGGACAGGGGGTTTTGAAAGTACCAAATGAAGCTCAGACTGTGGGAATCAAGTTTGTAACGTGTTGATTGTTGGGCACTGCTTGTTGAAGGAAAATTGGTGACTTCCTTAGAAGTATGTGTGCGTTTTTAAGTAATTGGGATTTGTCATTGGTCAAGGAAGAAAGAGATTTTCCCCCATGCCAGGTTCTCTTTGCTTACGTCTCCAGTAAAATCACAAGAGCCTGGTTATGCACGGCTACGATGAGTGGGCCACAGATGTTGCTCTGAAAAATTCTAAAGATGTGTCCCAGAACCCAGGACTATGCTCTGGACCCCTCCGAAGTGCCATTTCTCCCAGACAGGCTCCACCAGCCGGAGGTCTGTGCTAATTCATTCCATGACAGTAGAAGTCAGCGCAGAGTCAGGGGACAGCATGCCTTTTGAACACCCAGGTGTTGGTTACTTGGTGATGCCTTTTGGGGAGCAGATACTGTCTGGATATGCCGTTCAGGCCTTGGTGTCCCCGGGACTGGGCCAGCATCCTGTCTCCTCACCTACTAGTTGGGTTACCTTGGGTTGCCTCCTTTTCTGAAGTTTCCTCACCTGTGAAATATTGATAAACACATATAACTTGTAGGGTTATTTGTAAGATCTAAATCAGAGCATAACTGTAAATCATTTGACCAGGGACTCACTCATGCCATTTAATAGACAAGCATAATAAAAATAGTAGTTACTCTAGTTTCACTAATTGCCGTGCCTCCGTATTTTCAAAGTGGCTTTGTTAAAATCCACAAACGAGGGGCAATCGGCTAATCACATTTCATTGTGAGTAGGCACACGTCAGAATCGAAGGTTGCGGTAAAATTATGTTTCTGTGTTTAAATATTTTAAAGTCTTGTTTAAAGGTATGTTGGGAGAAGGCTTACCTTTATATTTACGTAAAAGCCTTTTAAGAGTTCTTTTTGTCCTTGACCTTGTGACTTAGAAGTAAAAAATATAAACACAAGGTAAATAACAGATGTTAGGCAAGCACCAATAAAGAACGTTGTTCACTTAGCTGAGAACTTGTCTTGTTAAGGAAAAGCAGGGCATGCTGTGTTAGAGAAGGAAGCTCTGTGGGGAGTGGTGCTTCTGCCTGTGAGAAGCGTTGCAAACCTCTCCACGTTACATGCTCAGGAAGGCTTTGCAGGCAAGCTGAGACCTTTTCTCCAAGACAAGATAGGGAGAGACATTGGTGAATGCCTACTAGAAGCGAGGATCAAGATGCTATTAATTGGGGCAGTGCCTATGGCCCAAAGGAGTAGGGCACTGGCCCCATATGCCGGAGGTGGCGGGTTCAAACCCAGCCCTGGCCAGAAACTGCAAAAAAAAAAAAAAAGAAAGAAAGAAAGATGCTATTAATCTTTTCCTTATTTCATTATCTCAGCCTTACCATATCACCATTTTACAAATACGGGAAATGAGGCTAACTTACTTGTTCCTGGATATACTATAAGCAACTAACAGAGCAAACGTTTGATCCAGATGTGCCAGCTTCCAAGTGTATTCCCCTTCCGAGTGTAGATCTGGGCTCACAGAAGGAAGGAAAGCTATATAATAAATTTTCAAAATCTGGTAATTCAGGCTCAAAAGCAAAAAACATTTTTGAACCTTGATTCTACATACCTTAGATGAAACAAAGAAGGCAGGTAGCATAATTTAGCATAATTTTTTTTCCTGGGCAACTGCATAGGGCTCTTCTTGGACGTCAAACTAACATGAATTCTGAACTCAAGTATCTATCAGGATACTTGGAGAAACTTAAATGTGTCCCTGAAAATCCTCATTTTCCCACCCAGTGAAATAATTATGCTGTTGGGCAGGTATCTAGACATTACTGAGAGGATGACACTTCTGCCAAGGCAGATCAGGGCTCTGACTGGCTGGAAGGCATAACTGAGTCCATGTTAAGGCAGAAACAATGGTGAGTCCCTCAGCAGCTGTGGACAAAGGGCAGCGTTCACTATAGACAGTCGTCAGAGCCTCCCCAGGTATTCCTTCAGGTTGGGGACCAAAGCATGGCCTGTGGCTTCACTGAACATGATGGCAATTCACCTCCTGCCTATGGATGTGATTGATCCCCCCGTCACTAGGGGCCAGCCCCATCTCCTGCCACTACTACCTCTGGTCCAGCCTTGCCCCTGTGGGTTCCTCCTCTTCTGGGCAACTCGCAGTTGTTGTGACTCAGGGAAAGTAGAGAAAGAGAAGAGGCCCGCCAGAAAGAGGTGGGGATGAAGCCTGCATGGGGGACACAGCCTTATCTTTGTTTTATCATTTTAATCTTTGACATCTTGTCATTTAATTATTCTCCCTTCAGTCAAATCGTTGGAATAGACTTTCCTCAATAGTTCATTCATTGTTACAGCCAATCCCAAGCTTCTTACTTCATTACTCTCTTTTTAGCCCTGATACCTTGGTATAGATTTTATCAATGAAGATTAAGCTTATTCATTCTTTCAGAAAAAAAAAAAAACAATTTTGGAGAACCTAAAATGTGCCAGGTGCCGTTCTTGGTGCTGGCTCTCCACTCCTGAATAAGCAGGTGGCACTCTGTCTCTCGTTGCTTCCCCAGTGGTGAGCAGGGTGGAGAGAGAGGGACTAATTTCAAGTGTTGCAGAGAGAAAGGAAGGGAACTGTGGGGCCTTTGTGCAGAGAAGGAGCTGAGAGGGCAGAGAAAGCTCTGTGAAAGGGGTGTTTGAAACAAACGGAAAGACCACCTTCTCTCCCTGACCTTGACCTCTTCGCCAGTAAGCCACACAGCTCACAGAACGCACCTGGAACGAAGGCGCCCTGGTCCTGTGCTGAGGCTGTGTAAACTTCTATAATAGATGTTACCAGTGTAGACACGTGAGAACATCAGGACGCTTATAAAGTCCCAGCATCATTACCTCAAACCAACAAAGTAATGTTAAAGTCAGAATATTTTAGCTGAAGAACCATTGTGACTTCCTCTAATAATTGCCATTTACCAAAGCGCGCATTGCTTGGGTACTTTCAGGTAATTTACTTCTTGCCTCTGCGCCTCTTTTCATTCCCTGTACAACAGTGTTTCCTTTAAGAATGGCCCTCAGACCTAACTCAGAATCCACTGGGGTGGTTGTTAAAAATGTAATTTTTTGGCCTCTACCACAGACTTAAAAAACCCAAATGTATTTAGGTTTGGGGCTGTGTACTTTTTAAGCATTATCCCAGGACATCCTAAAGTTTGAAAGACAGTGCTTTCTAGTCATATCCTCCTAGTGATGTTGTCCTCAACACAGTCATCACTGTCTCAATCCTCTGGAAGGCATAACGAGTCCATGTTAAGGCAGTCCGCTCTGTAAGGACACACGCCCTTTGTGTTCCAGCCTCCCGCTTCCAGGTGGCACACTTAGGAAGGTGACAGATTAAAGCAGAGCTAAACTGCTGCCTCTGTTTACCATTAGCCCCTGGTGACCCTTAACTGTATACACAGTGACCTCCCCTCCCTCCCACCCGGGGATCCATTTCTCACACACAAAATGTGCGCAGTCTCTCATTATGCTTCTCATGCTATAGTCTACACTCCCACTTGATTCTTTTCCTTTCTTTTTTCTCCTTTGGTCTTGAGCACATGATGTGGCTGAGTCGCAGTCCATTGGTAACAAGCTTTCTCTTTTTTTGCTGCCTGGGATAAGGTATTCAGGGACAGGCACCATCTCATGAGAGGGATCATTAATTAGGCCAGGTGTCTTATGGAGTTGGCTAGCACATCCCAGCAGTGTGAGATGGAGTGATGATGAGTTTGGGCACTAGAACAGCACCTCTGCTCGTGTATGTTCCATGGTCTACGCATGTCAGGAGGTACAGGGTCAGTGAACCACACTTCGTGGTATTGGTATTAGTCCCAAACACCATTCATTAACTCAGTCAGCATTTATTGAGTTCCTACTATATACCAGAATCTGTGGAGCTACAAAGATAAGTAAAGCATGGTCATTGTATTCCAGAAATGTTGCTCAAGAGTAGCCTACACACATGAGCAAATAATGGCTTCTCAATACCATTTTGTAGGATCTCAGAGGGAGCAGTGATTGTCTGGAATGATCAAGGACACCTTCTCCGAGGAAATGACATTCAAGGTAGACTTGGGTGGGTGCATCGTAAGATTCCAGATAAATGAGAGAGAGAGTTTGTAATTACAGAACAAGGGTGTGAGTGAAGAATGCATGCTTCGTTATGGATGTGGAAGCATTAGTGCCATCCTGGAAGTATGTGTGTCCCTCCTAAGTGTCACACAGCCTGGTTTTTGTTGGCCTATTTTAGTCCTTAGCTCTCACAAGATCATCAGGATCAGAATGAGCTAGGATCTAAGTTTAATTTCTGACCCTACCCCAAACCTCACTGACAAATTCTACTTACCATTATTTTCACAATATACTCTGCCACATCTAAGGCCACAGTAAAAGAGGGACACGGTAGGAAAGTCTGGGTGGATATGTCCTGAAATAATCCAACCTCTGGGCAGCCCACATTATTTATTTTTAATTTTCTTGATCTAACACCCATGAGCATTGGGCAGATCAATGACCATATATTTCGTGTGTGTGTGCTTTAAAAGCATAGTCTGTAAGTAAATAATTCATGTGTGTGCCAAGATATTTATAAAAGATTATTCAGTGCAGCATTATTTATAATAGTGAAAAATTGGAAATCTAATAAATTCTGAACAATTTGCTTAACTAAATATTGTACATCCATAAGATTGAAAGGGATGCAATAATTGCATCATATTTTAACTATATGGAGAAGGTTAACTGAACTGTACACCTTGGGAAAAAACATGATATAAGACTCAACATATAGTGTTATACCTAGTTAGGGGAACGGAATAATGCATCGAGTTGGACTAATGTATAAATACGTGAGTGCTGAGATGAAATTATATAAGAAAATGCAGCAAAACAGAAAACAGTATCTTTGGATGGTGTAATTACAAATGTTTTTTTATTATTATTTTTATACTTTTCTACATTGTCAAAATTTTCTATAAGAAAATGTTGTTCAGGCTCGGCACCCATAGCACAGTGGTTACGGCACCAGCCACATACACCGAGGCTGGTGGGTTCAAACCTGGCAAGGACCTGCTAGACGACAGTGACAATTGCAACAAAAAATAGCTGGGCATTGTGGTGGGTACCTGTAGTCCCAGCTACTTGGGAGGCTGAGGCAAGAGAATCACTTAAGCCCCAAGAGTTTGAGGTTGTTGTGAGCTATGACGCCACAGCACTCTACCAAGGGTGACATAGTGAGATGCTATCTCAAAAAAAAAAAAAATAATAAGGAAAAGATAAAAAAATGTTGTTCAAAAATAGGACTGAGGCTGGGTGTTGTGGCTCATACCTGTAACCCCAGAAGCTGAGGCAGGAGGATCACTTGAGCAAGTGCAAGACCCACTCATCTCTACTAAATATAGAAAAAATCAGCTGGGCATTGCAGCAGGCGCCTGTGGCCTCAGCTACTTGAGAAGCTGAGACAGGAGGATCACTAGAGCGCAGGAGTTTGAGGTTGCTGTGAGCTAGGCTAACATCACAGCACTCTAGCCTGGGCAACAGACTGAGGCACTGTTTCAAAAAAGTAGAAAAGGTAATAAAAAGAAAAAAAAGGACTGAGGGTTAAATAAACACAGAAGCCAAAAACAGATCTTTAGTAGATGTTTCTGCCATAGCCATTGTGAGAAAAGATGGTATAGGAAACATGCAAGCAGTGATGACCGTGTTTGCAATCCTGCAGTGCGTTCACAGTCCTGGACTGCACGAGCAGCAGCCTGGTGGAGTGATGAGTGCTTCGGGTACATGGAACGATGAGTTCAG
Source organism: Perodicticus potto (assembly GCA_963574655.1). Taxonomy (NCBI): domain Eukaryota; kingdom Metazoa; phylum Chordata; class Mammalia; order Primates; family Lorisidae; genus Perodicticus; species Perodicticus potto. Next base: position 36,459 of record CAUYRH010116521.1, read on the forward strand.
TACACCAGTCCGCCCTATTCCCTAAAACTGTGCACAACTTTGGCACAGGACTCACCTCTCTCAGCCTCTTTCTTATTATTCTTCTAATGTGTCTAGGTTCTGAATAAGAAGTTCTGAGTCTGTTTCTAATTAGCTCGCTTATCTGAAGAATGAGTGTAAATGGCATTAATGCACTTAATAAGACATCTTTGGTAATTCTACGCTTCCCTAACTAATGGCACTACAGCACGCCACAGTGCCAACAAACACTGCCCTTTGTTTACATAATAACTGAGCTGTAATTAGTTTGTGCGACCTTGAGTGAGGATCGAAGAATGCTCGCGAGATTGGTTCCCATTCTATCCTGGGATGTGTCAGCCAAGGCAGGCTGCTGACATGTTGAGTCTGAACAGTAAGCCCGTGAAGGAAAAGGGTCCTGTCCCCAGTAGCTTATCTTTAAGCTCAAGGCTTTTGCCTAATTGTCTGTTGTTGGTGTTGCTGCTCTGGTTAAACATAACCAAAAGGAACTGGGGAACTTGCCCCTAGTGGCGCAAGCGGGGGGAGGTGGCAGCTTTCCTTATCCCATGCAAGCTGTGTTTTCTTCCCTTTGGGATGTAACTCAAGATGATTTCCTAAGTCCCCTAAAGCTTTAAATCAAGAATAGCATTCTCACTCTGGAATCTAGCTGTAAGGGACATGCCTGGATGCAATCATAAAAGCTGGATCTGCCAGGTCCCAGGCCCTAGGGGTGCTCACAAGATAAGGCTGGTTTTTGAATAAAGGATTGTGACAGTACAGTAAGGCCATGAAGTGGATGCTCCCTGAGTCATAGAATAGATCTGCATATGTGCACAGCACAGTGCCCTGAACATGGGCATGAGTAGCCCGTCATCTATGCCATGTCGCCACCCCAACAGCTGTTGACCATCTGCTGAGCTGTGTTACTGCAAGGACCAGAGAAAGTCAAATTCAACCATTCAAACAAACCCTTACTGTAACCTCAGATCATTTAAGATAACAAGTTGATACCTGAAAACTGTCACGTTTGTGATTATTGTAAATTACTTTTAAAGACAGAATTCGTAAGTGAAATGAATCTATAGGTTTGGTGATTTTTGATTATTCCTTATTCCTCTAAAACTTCATGAGTTTAAAATGAGCTCTGTTTAAATCTATAGTGCCTTCCAGAGATTTCTATAGTGCTTTCAAGTCATGGGTAAGAGTTTACAATATAATGAGTAACGGTTTGTTGTTAATAAGAGTTGCATTGTTGTCAAGTGTATATTGTAATACAAAATAGGGCCATTGATCAAAATGTAAGGAAAAATGAAGAAAAATGGGTGAAAATTTGAAGGAAAATTCTGTAACCCTAAGTGAAAGCAGAGGCGTGCTAATGTAGTTCTCTTTTTGTGAAGGGTAGTCAGATGTACAGGCCATAGGCAGGACCCCATGGATGACTTTGTAACAGCTTATCTGAGTATCTCCATGGCAATGGAATCTTTAGTTCTGGACCCCAAAGTACCACCTAAAATTTGATGGCAATTTTCATAACATGTAATGGAAAATTGGGAATTGATTCGATGGTGCACATCATTCACTTAGTTGGCAAAGACTGATTGCACATCCCCTCTCCCTGGCTCTAGTTTCTGGAGATCGTTAGGAAATAGAACAGACAAAACCTTTACTGTCATGGAAGTTGTAGTCCAACTGTGTTCCCACCGGGGGAGGCAGGGAGTCAACATGTGAATGTGTACTATGCTGCAGTTGAGGCAGGATCAGGGGATAAAGAGTGCTGTGAGTGGGGAGGTCACTGTTTTTTACAGAGTAGTTTTTAATCAGGTGACACGTGAGCCAATCTCTGAAGGAAGTGAAGAAGCAAACCACAAACCATGTGCTGTCTGTGGAGAAGACGTTCTGAGCAGAGGAACACGAGGCACAAAGATCCCGAGGCGGAAGCACCTGTAGCAGTTGCGAAGAAGATTTAGGATAAGTAGATGGAGCAGAGTGGGCAGAGATCACCACGGTGGGATCCGCGGAGCTGAGCTGGAGCCTGTTGATGAATGATGGGACACCGTTGAGAAACAATTGCCTGGAAATTAAGAAAAATGGGAGAGTGTTGGGGAAGGTGACAGTGAGTTAAGTAAATTGTTTCACAGAACCAGCTTTATCTATAACCCAGGCAGAACAACTTACCCAAGTGCCAATTAAAAAAAAAAAAAGTCAAAAAGAAATGTACTAGGGAGAATGCGCGGTTGTAATGGTGACTCCGCTACCCTCCCTAGGGAGAACAGAAGCCCCTCTGGACTTCCCATTTACTCGTGGATGGGCATCTACTTTTCTGTTTCTCCTTTTAGGAACGTGAAATTTATATATATGTGTGTGTGCGCGTGCCTGTGTGTGTGTATGTATATATATATATTTCATTTTTAGTAAAAAAGTCACATTTTCTAGAAATATTTACTTTCTTCAGGGGTCAGATCTGGAAGCCATCAGCTGAATCCCCAAAGCTGGTTTCAGCTGGCTGACAAAAACACTGCAGATGTGAGACTGGAGAGTTAAATCTTACTGTTAGGCCATAGCCCCAGGCTTAAAATAAACCATCTTAAGCAATAGAGTAGTGAAGACTAAGAAAGCACCGGTCCAGATAGAAAGAGAAACATCACCACTCCATCCTCCTTTAGGTTCCTGGTGTTTACTGATAGAATTCCCAATGTCTCTTGTTGCCATGGGAATGGATGGAACTCTTGGGAGTGTCAAAAGCTGAGGGGTTTTTCCAAGATTTTCTCCTAGAAAATCTACCCAACAGGTACAAGGAACACTATCCCGAGTGATGGGCATAGGACATCTCTGATTCAGGCATAACAAAACTGATACATGTAACAAAAAACATTTCAACCTCCAGTTAAAAAAGAAACCTGAAAATAAAAAAAAAACCCTGAGAGATCTATAACTGAAATTTAAATGAACATTCTAAAACTAGAGCATGTTGCACCTTCTAAACCTATTCAGGATCTTAAAGCCTTGAGCCTCTCAATGAATAAAATTCAGACACATGAAGAAATGCTTATTATCCTTAATCATCAGAGAAATGCAAATCAAAACTACCTTGAGATATCATCTAACACCAGTAAGATTAGCCCACATGATGAAATCCCAAAACCAGAGATGCTGGCGTGGATGTGGAGAAAAGGGAACACTTCTGCGTTGCTGGTGGGAATGCAAACTAATACATCTGCTTTGGAAAGACGTTTGGAGAATACTCAGAGATCTAAAAATAGAATTGCCATTTGACCCTATAATTCCTTTACTTGGTATATACCCAGATGACCAAAAATCACATTACAACAAAGATATCTGCACCA